>JAAALK010000085.1:9122091-9376782 GCA_019279435.1 Zizania palustris
TAGCACTGAGTGACACGAGTAGTAGGCACAGTAAAAGTAGACGGTCTACGCACATGAAAATCAGAATGATGCAAAGTGCGAGGTCTACCTACATGCAAAGAACGAAAACATGTCGAGGTCTCCTACTCTGACGAGGTACAAAGCTACTCGCCCGAGGTCTACCACCATATGGAACATGGTGAACACCTCGAGGAGCAAAACCTCTCCGAGAAGCACGAGGAGCCTCGAAAACAGGACGAGAGTAAAACTCAGACTCATGCATACCTAAAGATGGGTAACACATGTCCTGATAGCTCATCGCCTGTGCACGTCGCTCATCCTTGATGCGACGGAAACAGAAACCAATCAAATGACCCGCCCGCTGACAATAAGAACAGTGAAACACTCTCCTGGGGGCACTCTCATGGGTCATAGGAACAACTCTCACAGGTTCCTTGGGTTTCTTCTGTGTGGTTTTCTTGGGAGGATTTTTCTTGGTAGGAGGAGTGGTTTTCTTTGGTGGATGGGTAGGCTTTTTGGCTGATGGGGTGTCCAACAGAGCTCTCTCTTTCTCTAGGGTGGTGGGAGAGGTGAAAACAGTTTTGGTTTTACTGTCTGATGCTATCCTCTCAAAACCCAAACCTAGAGCTACCCCGGCTCTGTCAGCACACAGCTTGGTCTTGGCCAAGAGCAAATCCATCCTACCCTTCCCCTCAGTGCATTTATTTACCACAGAAAGAAGGTATTCATTTTCTGACATGAGGTTCTCAGCCCGCTCTCTAACAGTGCCTAGCTGGTCCTTAAGGGTAATGCATGTGTCACACACAGGCTGCACATCCTTAGAACTACCGGCCCTCTCCAATCTAGCCTCCAGATCATGAACATGCTTATCACGTAAATTAATGCTATCGCGTAATAAAGAGCAGTTCATGCAATCAATAACATCATGAGGTCTAGAATCCACCTCCAAAAGCTGCTTTTGTGCAGTCTCAAGCTCAGAAAGAGTTTGAGCATGAACAGAACGCAACTGAGCAAGCTCACCCATGACAACAGAACAAGACTCACATTCAGCATCATCAAACTTAGACTTAAGCATGGCATATTCAGTAGAAATATTTTCTAGCCTAAGTCTAAGGTCTTTTCTTTCTCTAGCAGCTTGCACAAGTAATCTATCCTGACCTAGCACTACTTCATTCAGCTCATCTAATTTAATTAGAAGCTGGTCAGATGATAGGTTTACCTCAGATGAGTCAAGCTCATCGCCGCTGTGATCGCTGTCGGCCATGAAGCAAAGGCCGGTGAAGTCACGTCCCTTCTTGTCCTTCTTGTCCTCCTTCCTTGGGGACTCCTCCTCCTCAGAGCTCGACTCCTCAGTTGAGGACGTGTCGATGTCGCTGAGAGCAGCAACAAAGGCTCTGGAAGCGGCCTTGGCTACTTTCTTAGCCATCTTGCCGCGCTTGCCCTTCACAAAGGGCTTCCTCTCCTTTTTGTGGTATTTGGGGCGGTCACTCTCATCTCTCTTTTTGATCTTGGGGCAATTAGCCTTGATGTGAGAAGTGTCGCCACATTCATAGCAACCACTAAAACCACTTCTCCTCTGATCCCGTCTCTCATGATGAAAGCGGGTGAACCTCCGGGCAATGAGAGCAAGCTCATCATCAGCTAGAGTATCCACCTGCTCCTTTGTGACGGAGACCAGGGAGGACAAAGCAAAACTATCTGCAAGAACACAAGTGCCTGATGTGCTCGGTTCTGCAGTGGTGCCACGGCTAGTGCTAGAAACCAATGCCAATGGCTGTGGCAAAGAGCTTCTGTGCACAGCAAGAGATGCCTTGGCAATCTCTGTGGACTTCAGCTTGCTAAAGAGTTCGTCACAGGTCAATGTGTCATAGCCTGTGGACTCCTCAATGCTGGATATCTTCACTTCCCATATGCTACGGTCAAGAGCATAGAGAAGCTTGATAGCCCTATCATGATCACTGTAAGCAAGCGTCCCGTTGGATCGCAAGTTACTCACTATCGCGTCAAAGCGAGAAAACATGGCATCTACAGATTCACCAGGTGCCTGCACAAACAGCTGATACTGTTGATTGTAGGTGCTTTGGCGCCTGGCCTTAATCTGAGCAGAGCCCTCATGAAAGACAGTGAGTGTTGTCCAAATCTCCCTAGCAGTCCTAAGGTGCTGCACCCTATCGAACTCACTCCGACTCAAACCAATGAACAGAATGTTCCTTGCCTTCGAGTTGGCAATATACTGATCTTTTTCGGTTTGAGTGGTGCGGGTATCAGGGATGGAGTATTGTGAGTCCACAATCTCCCAAATTGCATTTCCTTGGCTTAATAAGTAAGCCTCCATGCGCACCTTCCAGTATGCAAAATCTGTCCCATCGAACAGAGGAATTTTACTGCCTCTATCCATGTCGCCTAAAGATCACAAAACCGGTTAAGGTCAACTGGTGATCTTAACCCGCTCTGATACCAATTGTTGGACCGGAAACGGCGACCAGAGGGGGGGTGAATGGGAGCTTTTATAAATTCGGGCTAAAAAACTTAGCCTTCGGTTCTGTTCTGTCTTCTGCGGAACAGGCTTCGAACACTACCTTCGAAGGTCTTGTTCAGAGGTACTTCGACAGCTCCGAACACAGGCTTCGCAGGAGCAAAAGTTCGAAGCCAAGAAGACTTCGCTCCACTAACAACCCTCGAAAATCTACTCTGCTAAGTCAGTGCAGGCTCCGCACACGAGGTGCCCCGAGCAGGCTTCGCACTTCACCCTTCGCACGAGTGGACAGCCCTCTGAGGACTTCGACCAAGCACTTGGCGGCAGCAACTGGTGCTGGGCTTCGTACGCGAAGGTCTGCACGCACACAAAACGGACTACGCTAAGGGCTTCGACACAAGAAGCAAAACGGGCCTCGGTCAGGGCTACGCTAGTAAGCAGCGAGGTTACACCTCCTGTTACACAGAGCGAATGCACACTGACAAAGCACACCTCGCACGAAAAACTACCTTCGCCTCAACAGGCTTCGGTGCACTAAACTAGCGAAGTATGCAAAGCGAGCTCAAGCAAAAAGCACAAGAAAAACAGGGCTTCGCCGCTTGAACAAGGAACACTGAAATAAATTGAACTCAGAATGAATACAGCGAGGTCTGTCTACAGGAGCTCAACAGTAAATGCTCAAAGTGTTAAATGTTACCTACCGAGCCCCCATATTTATAGCCCACGGCTTCATCCTAAGGAAGTGACTACTTTACCCCTAGGGTTTACATCCATTTTGTCTCTACAGAACTAAGGGGTACAAAAGGTAGTCCACCTTTATTTTGGAGGCTTCTCTGTCAGCTGCAGAGGGGACAGTGTCAGCCTTTTTCAGAACAGACAGTGTCAGCCTTTACAGTGTTGACTTCTGGAACCTCCCTTCGCACCGGAGGGTGCGGTAGCTTCGGCGAGAAGCCTGCAGCCTGATGGCCTTCGCTCCGCCGAAGAAGTCCTTCGATACAGTGACGGTTTTGAGCCGAAGCCGTCAAAGCCCTTGGGCCTTCGCACCACCACCTCCGGAGTGGATCACCACGGCTTCGCAGCTACTCCCAGCTCGAACACCGTCCGTCCGTGTACCGAAGCCATGCATGGCCGAAGCACCACAAGTCATCCTCACTCCGAAGCCCCACCTTCGGAGTACCGCCCTTCGAAGTCCCTCCTTCGTCCAAGGCCTCCGCATGAAGCATTCCATGAGCACTCCGTCGCAGTGCCTCTCCCCGAGCACACTCCACGACGAGCCTCACCCGGACAATGCCTTCGATGCACCTCGACTTCTGAGACCTTCGTCGGGTACCTTCGAGTGTCTCCCTCCGGAGCACACTTCGAACTCCTTGCCTCCGCAGAGGACTTGGTCCACCAACTCCGAAGTCACTCCATTCGGAGTACCTTCGAAGTGCCTCACCACCGAGGACTTTGTCTGGGAGTACCTTCAGCCGGAGCCACACTCCGCACTCTCTGCCTTCACCTGGCACGACTCGACCCGAGGACCGACCCGGACCACCTTCGCAGCCACCGTGACGGAGCTTCCCGCTCCCCTGGCATCAAGCCACCCGCTTGACCCAGGTTCTCCCGGCTCGAACCCTGTCCGTCGCCTCCGAAGTCCCTGCGCACCACCAACAAGCAAACAAGTGTATCCAGTACTCCGCAGACCTCTCCGGGTTAACAACCTCTGGCACACACTCCGGTGTACCGCCCAAAGTACCAAAGCCCTCGGTACGAATCCAGTCATCGCGTACTGTCGGATCCCTCCGACAGGTACACTCCGCTGCACAGCTGCAGCAAGCAAACACCGAACACACTCCGGTGACACACCTCCGAACACCCTTCGGAGGTACCACCTCCGAAGCCCCTTCAGAGGTACCCTTCGAACAGAGGGTAAAAGTCTGTCAATCACTCATCACAACACCGAAACCACCCTTGGTTTCTCACGTGTCTATATTGACATGGAGATGAAATAAAGCATGTCTACACCCTAATTCTGGCGTAGCTATAGGGGGAGTTTTCTAGTAGTGATTGTACGTGGTCGTGTGATGAACGTCTTGTTTTATTGATTTTCTATGGAATTTCAATAAAGTCCTGATTTATTAAATCGGGGCGCGACAAGATGGTATCAGAGCCGACTTGACTGTAGGAAGCCAAACAGACCAGACCTTAGGAATTATATATATATTCACTATATTTTACAAAAGATCACTTATTCTCTCATCTTCCGAGGTTTTCACAAAATTTTTCTCTCTTTTGTAGATGCCGGTTCACACCATGAGCGGGACTCTTCGTGACGAGGCCGGATTCATCCGCGAGCTTCGCGTACTCGTCGACTTTTTGGGGTTTCCCCATGAGCCTGCGTTCCACGGGATTTTTCCCGATGCGAACGAGAGCTACTGCGAGGTCACGGTTGTGATCCGCCCCTCTTCCACGCAGCCACCTTTCTACACCCATGGAGTTGGAGGACCTTCATTCGTGGTGGCCAGCCAGCGAGCCGCTCTCCAGTCCCTCGCCGAGCTTCGCCTGGTCTACGACTGCCACCTCCGCGACACCGTCTACCGCTTCATGCCCATGCGCACACCCGGGAGTCACCGCAGCATCTACATCAGCCCCCTCACCCAGAGCAGCTCCGCCATCACCCGCACGATGAGACTTTTGGAGGCCATGGATAACCTCCACACAGAGGCCGTCCTCGACGCAGACAGCCAGCACGACACCATCGACTTCTACCGCCACACTTCGGAGAACCTGACCAGAGAGAACGCCGAGCTCCGTCGACAGCTAGAGCAGAACCCGCTGTTGACCCTTGAGGTAGAGGAGTTGAGACGTCAGAACGAGCTTCTGCGCCAGGGCGCCATGGTCCATACCCAGCTTCGTCAGCAGCTCAGAGAGTTGAAGAAGGACATCGAGGAGATCGCACCTCTTCCGCCTCGCCGGAAGAAACCCATTCAGACTCCCACAGTGAGGCCCAAGAGGATCTCCCGCAGCGCACCACCCGCCGGACCGTCCAGTTCCTCGACCCCACCCGTCTCCCACGAGCCCGAGATCGAGCCGTCCCCCGAGCTGCCATAGACGTAGTATGACGATTGATTGTTATTTCTATTTACTTGATTGTATTAGCATTCATGTCACAATATAAGGCATGAATGAGAAAAATTAATAAATGTAACCGCAAGAACGGTATCCTTTTGAAATAAAATATAAAGAAGTTCACCAAAATAAATATGTGTACACATTGAAAATTCCAGGATGACCAACACCCAGGGATCAGACGCTCCTCAGAACGGAGGGGAAAGTGGCAACCTGCCACAATGGGGAGCCACCGGACAGAGGCAAGCCCCGGTCGCCAACCACCCCACCTTGGCTGAAATGATGGCCACTCAAAATCAGTTGGTCTCAGCCCTCCTGCACCAGATGCAGCAGCAGCAGCAGCAGATGCAAGAGCAGCAGGCTCACTTCTTTCGCCTCCACCAACAGCCCGAGCTGCCCCGACCCGCCACACCAGCTCCCGCTCCCGCAACTCAGCTCTCGGAGTTCCTCCGAGTCCGCCCACCGACTTTCTCAAGCACCATCAACCCCATGGAGGCTGGGGATTGGTTGCGGGCGATCGAGAAGAAACTCGATCTCCTAACCTGCACTGAGCAGGAGAGGGTGGCCTTCGCCACCCACCAGCTTCATGGTCCCGCCGCTGAGTGGTGGGACAACCACCGCGAGACTCTGCCCGAGGGCCACGCCCCCACTTGGGCGGAGTTCTCGGCCGCTTTTCGTGCCGCCCACATCCCTGACGGCATCGTTGCTCAGAAGCAACAAGAGTTCAGAGATCTGCAGCAAGGGAGCAGATCTGTCACCGAGTATCTGCATGAATTTAACCGTCTGGCCCGGTACGCACCAGAGGAGGTCCGTACGGATGCGGCCAGACAGGCCAAGTTCCTTAGGGGACTGAAGGACGAGTTGTCTCTACAACTCATCTCAGGAGACTTCGCCAACTTCCAGAAGTTGGTGAACAAGGCTATCATGCAAGAGACCCAACAAAATAAGGTCGACTTGAAGAAGAAGCGCATGATTGCCTTCAGGCAGAATCAGGGTATGGCCCAAAGACCCCGTTTTGCTCCACCTCCACCAGCGCCACAGTACCACCCCCGGCCAGTGTATCGCCCCGCGCCACCAGCTGCCAACGCCGGAGCCAGCCAACCTCGCGCCGCTCCAGCCGCACCAACCGCTCCAGCCGCCCCGGCCAAGAAGCCGGAGGTCTTGAGAGACAGGCATGGCAAGCCTGTGGTGTGCTTCAACTGCCGTCAAGAGGGACACTACTCCCACCAGTGCCCCCATCCCAAGAGAGCTCAAGGAGTCACCTCCAACCCCGCCGTCCGCGCCAAAGTGAACCACGTCTCCGCCGAAGAAGCCCAGGCTGCACCAGAGATTGTCATGGGTAAGTTTATGGTTCATTCATCGCATGCAGTGGTATTATTTGACACCGGAGCTACCCACTCCTTTATATCAACTGCTTTTGTGGAAAATAATGCACTGGACATAAGTGAACTACCCAGGCCAGTACTAATAGCAACCCCAGGAAAGCAAACCCTCGCTTGTTCCTTTAGTCCAAGGGTATGGGTAGATATCCAAGGCACGATATTTTGGGCCGACCCCATCCTAATAGAATGTCAAGGTTTGGACCTCATTCTAGGGATGGATTGGCTAAATAAACATCAAGGTGTGATAGAATGTGCCCAGAGAAAAGTAACGGTGACTAATGAAGAAGGGATTATAGTCACATTCCAGATGCCCAGCATGAAGGCCGGAAGGACAAGACTACATCAGATTACCTTGGAGGAAATACCAGTAGTCTGTGAGTACCCGGACGTGTTTCCAGAGGATTTACCGGGAATGCCACCCAGGAGGGACATCGAGTTCAGGATTGACTTGGTGCCCGGAACCACCCCTATTTACAAGCGACCATACCGGATGGCCGCCAATGAATTAGCTGAGATGAAGCAACAGTTGGAGGATCTTGAGAGGAAAGGCTACATTAGGCCTAGCACGTCGCCATGGGGTGCCCCCGTCATCTTTGTCGAGAAGAAAGAAGACAAGGCAAAGCGTATGTGTGTGGATTACCGCGCCTTGAATGAGGTAACAATCAAGAATAAGTACCCGTTGCCTCGGATCGACGATCTCTTCGACCAGCTTAAGGGAGCTACGGTATTCTCGAAGATCGACCTGTGGTCGGGTTACCACCAGCTGAGGATTCGAGAAGAAGATATACCCAAGACGGCCTTCACTACCCGTTATGGATTATATGAGTGCACAGTTATGTCATTTGGATTGACCAACGCCCCTGCATTCTTCATGAATATGATGAATAAAGTATTCATGGAATATTTGGACAAGTTCATCGTGGTCTTCATAGACGACATCCTCATCTATTCCAAGGACCAGAAGGAGCACGAGACTCACCTCCGGTTAACCCTAGGAAAGCTAAGGGAACACCAATTATATGCCAAGTACAGCAAATGCAAGTTTTGGACGGCAGAAGTAAAGTTCCTTGGACACATCATCTCTGCGCAAGGAATCGCAGTAGACCCTGCCACCGTAGAAGCAGTTACGGATTGGTTGCCACCCACGAACGTATCTGAGATACGGAGTTTTCTGGGATTGGCCGGATATTATCGAAGGTTTATCGAGAATTTTTCTAAGATAGCCAAGCCTATGACCAAGCTGTTGCAGAAAGGAGAGAAGTTTGAATGGACTCCTGAATGCGAGGAAAGTTTCCGCACCCTCAAGACTCGTTTGGTGTCTGCACCTATACTGACCCTACCGGATATCCGCAAAGACTTTCATGTCTATTGCAACGCATCTCGCCAAGGATTGGGATGTGTTCTTATGCAAGATGGGAAGGTTATCTCTTATGCCTCCCGACAGTTGAGACCTCATGAGTTGAATTATCCGACCCATGATTTGGAATTAGCCGCCGTAGTGCACGCCCTCAAGATTTGGAGGCACTATTTGGTTGGAAATCGCTGTGAGATCTTTACGGATCACAAGAGCCTGAAGTATATCTTCACACAGCCAGACCTTAACTTGAGGCAAAGACGATGGTTGGAACTAATCAAGGACTATGACTTAGGTATTCACTACCACCCCGGAAAAGCTAATGTGGTAGCCGATGCATTGAGTCGCAAGGGATATTGCACAGCCATGATGATTCAAGAACACGCACCCTCGTTATGTAGAGAGATGGAAAAATTAAATCTTGGATTAACCACTGGGGCATACCTAGCCACCTTAGAAACCCAACCTGTTTTGTTTGAGCAGATCCGTGAAGCTCAGTTAGAGGACCCGGATATAGCTGCCATTAAGAAGAACATGAGACAAGGAAAAGCCCCCGGATTTTCAGAAGACGAGAACGGCACCATATGGTTTGGAACTCGGATATGTGTGCCGGATAAACCTGAAATAAAAACTCTTATCCTAAGAGAAGCCCATGAGACGTTGTACTCCATTCATCCCGGCAGTACCAAGATGTACCAAGATCTGAAGGAACGATATTGGTGGGTTAGCATGAAAAGAGAGATCGCCCAGTTCGTCGCCGAATGTGACACCTGCAGAAGAGTAAAAGCTGAACATCAGAGACCTGCAGGATTGTTGCAGCCACTTAAAGTGCCGGAATGGAAGTGGGAAGAGATCGGGATGGACTTCATCACCGGATTACCAAAGACCCAGCTAGGGTATGATTCTATATGGGTGATCATTGATCGGCTTACAAAAGTAGCTCATTTCATAGCCGTCAAGACGACCTTTAGTGGCCCTAAGCTAGCAGAGCTATATATGGCCCGGATAGTATGTCTTCATGGAGTGCCCAAGAAGATAGTGTCTGACCGAGGAAGTCAGTTTACTTCTCATTTCTGGAAGAACCTCCAAGAGGAGATGGGCACGAGATTAAATTTCAGTACCGCCTACCATCCTCAGACAGATGGACAAACAGAAAGGGTAAATCAGATACTAGAGGATATGCTTCGAGCATGTGTTTTGGATTTTGGAGCCACTTGGGACAAGAGCTTGCCGTATGCTGAGTTTTCATACAACAACAGCTATCAAGCCAGCCTTCAGATGTCTCCTTTTGAAGCCCTATATGGACGTAAGTGCAGAACGCCACTACTTTGGGACCAAACTGGTGAATCCCAAGTATTCGGAACTGACATTCTTCGTGAAGCTGAAGAGAAAGTACGGATCATCAGAGACCGACTCAAGACAGCCCAATCACGACAGAAGAGCTACGCCGACAATCGCCGTCGAGACCTAGCCTTTGAAGAAGGAGATCATGTCTACCTTCGGGTTACACCTCTTCGTGGGACTCAACGATTTAACATGAGAGGAAAGTTGGCCCCTCGATATGTTGGACCATTTCCCATTATTCGACGTCAAGGCGAAGTAGCTTATCAGTTGGAACTACCACCCTCGTTGGCTGGAGTGCATGACGTGTTTCATGTGTCTCAACTCAAGAAATGTCTCCGCGTCCCCACGGAGCAAGTGGATCTTCAGCAGTTGGATGTCCAAGAGGATCTAACCTATGTAGAAAAGCCGGTCAAGATATTAGAAGTCAAAGAAAGGACCACCAGAAGTCGAGTAATCCGCTTCTGCAAAGTGCAGTGGAGCAATCATCCGGTAGAGGAAGCTACATGGGAAAAAGAAGATGAACTCAAAGCACAGCATCCTGAACTATTCGGGGATTGATCCGAATCTCGAGGACGAGATTCTCTGTAAGGGGGATAGGATTGTAACACCCCAGAAATTAAAAAGGAATAAAATAAAAAGAAAATATTATTTAAATCATTTCTGAATTTATTATTAAAGGAAAAATCCCAAAAGAACCCAAATAAAGCCAAACAGGGAGATATATACAAAATCTGGACTTGAAAATTTTATGAGATGAACTAGAGGCCAAAATATAATTTTAGGAATTTTTTACAAATTTTTGTCAATAGTGATTCAACCCTTAATCAAATATTCGAATTACTGGAATTATTTTAAAACAGAAATGAATTTTAAATCCTATTGGGCCTCAACCACGAAACCTCCCTCCAACGGCCTTTAGGCCCAGCCCATCACCACCCACCCACTGACAAGCGGGACCCGCCTGTCGGCGCCGCCCCCCCTCTCTCCTCCCGCTCGCACCCCGCCTCGGCCCCACTAGTCAGCCTCCGTGCGCCCGCGTTCGCCCGCTGACTGCCGTGGCCCGCCTGTCGGCCCTTTCCTTTCCCGTTCGCCACTGACAGGTGGAGCCCACCTGTCAGGTGCTTCGTCTCCGATGGAAGGGGATCGCCCCCTTCCTTCTTCCCGGCGATCCCTTCTGTTTCCCTCGCCGCCGGCCGCCAGATCCCATCCGATTGCCCCGGATCACCTTCCCCGATCGCCACCGCCTCCATTCCATCCTTAGCCCACACGGAATTCGTGAAAATGGCAGTAGATCCGAAGGTTTAGAAACCTCGCCGGAGATGGAAAGGATCCCTCTCGGTTTCCTCCGATAACCCTACCATATCCACCGCCGGCGACCCCTATAAAAGCCCCTCTGGTCGCCGCCCTCACCCCACAACGCCGTAGCCCGAGCCCTAGTCCTCCAGAGCGCCGCCACCTCATTTTTGATTTTCTCCTCTGTTTAGACTCTAGCGAGCCCTCGCCGTCGTCTCGGACCTCCTCCGGCCACGTCGTCGCCACCGTCGTAACCACCTGAGCTCACTCGTCCTCGGCCACCCCTCGGTTGGCCGTGAACACCGCCGGACCGCCGTCGCCGTCGAGCACCCGTACGCCCTCCGTCGTCTACGCTCGCCGCCGGTCATCTCCAAGCCCCCATCTTCGCCGCCAAAGGTACCAACGTGACCCCCAACACCTCCCCGTTCCATTTTTGCCGTTAGCTATGCCCGTAGGCGCTCGCCGCCGCCGTCGCTATCGCATCCGAGGCCGCCGTCGCCGGAGACGAAGGGGGATACGAGCCCCTTACGTCGTGCCGTGCCGGATCGCACAGCGACCGTCCGATCGCGATCGGAGGGCTAAGATTAAACCCCTCCGGGATTTAATCTGGGCCCTCGGATCTGGTCAAAGGGGTATCGAGGCCTCTCGGCCGTCGATCGCCACTTAAACCCCCCGAACGATCTCAGACGTCCACGCGTACCCCTTCGCTGCGATATAATCTCAGCCGTCCATTTTTACTTACGCCTCCCGCCTCGCGTCCGACCGCCAGATCCAGATCCGACGGCTCTGGATCGGCCGGTCCACGCGCGTAGTCACGGGTTCACGGTGAACCTGGTTCACCGTGGACCAGAGACTGTTTTTAGTTTAAATAAAATTCAGAAAATTGATTTAAACTTTGAAAATTCATATCTTGCTCAATTTAACTCCAAATTTCACCATTCAAATTTTGTTAGAATCAGAATAATATTCTCTACACATTAATGCCATAAAAACAGTATGTTTCTGTTACCCAAAATATTATTAATAAATAAATGAATAAAAATCCTTAGGGTTTAAAATTAATAATACAGAAAATAAATTGGGAAAAATTCTAAAATATTAAACCTTACTGTTTTGAACAAAACTTGAAATAGTAAAAATATTACTTCACATAATAAAACCTACAAATGTGTATGATTAATATTTGGTGAATTTTATCTGTTTATTGAATGTATTGTTTATTTTCCGTATCGAGAAGACTACGAGTTCGTCGAGGAGCAGGAGTTCTACCCCGAGGTTCCTCCATCCCCATTTGCTGATCAAGGCAAGTCATCGACCACCTCTGTGGAAACAGTTGATCATAATTGAGCCCATGTTTTAATAAGTTATCGCTATAACCCATAGATTAATATTGCATTAGTCTAACAATCAAGCCTTACACTTATATTTATTAGATCCCCGTCCTTGTGTGCAAACCCAAGCCATGCTTATTGAGCCTTAACTCCTTGTCACTCTACTATAAAAATATTAGCTAGTGCCCAATGTACCGGCACAACTGCTATAGGATAAAAAGAATGAGTCGTAGATAGCTGGATTCTGTATATGAATTTCCCTGTTATTCTCGTCTCTGGACTCTGTTGGAGTTGGCTAGGTTATAAGTATGGTGGGTTCCGAGTGCAAGCTCGGGCACTGGTTTGTCGCACCCGGGGCACTATAAGGACCGGTCTGCGGGATCTGTTGCAAAGCACTTCCGTACCAACCACAAGTCTAATGGGTAAGTCCTAACTGGAAGTATGGAATACTCCGGCTTGATGCACCATAGAGGAGGGGGCAAGGGGCTAGCCTGCGGGCGACTTGTACCGACGAGGCTCAAGGGGGGGTATGGTGGGGCTCCGATGCGTCGGGACACCATATGAAACCCATAAGAGGGTGCTATTGAGTCGGGGAGGACTATATGGAAGGTTTTGGCACGAGTTCCCGTGTGATGGGTCATCTCGTTACACTTCGGTGTAAGTGATGAGTACGTGCCTTGTGGGTACAGTGGTACATCTCTGATCAGAGTAATTCAATCTTTTCGAAAAGTCGAGCCCACGGTCAAGGGCGGGTTGTGTGACTACTCGCAGTTAGTTTACAACTGTTTGTATGATCAAGTTATTCATGGCACGTAAGGACTGTTGAGCGAGGTGGGGCTGACTGTACCCCTCGAGTTAGAAGATGATGATACACATGCACATGATTACTTTTCCGTACTAATAAATTGCTCTCATTTAAAGCTTTACAAATATGCTGCTTCCGCTAAATTAGCCACTATCTCCCTTGTTATTACCTTGCATTATATTTGCATTCGGTGGCTTGCTGAGTACTTCTGTACTCACCCCGTTGACTTACAACATCAGAGCCAGTCTACTACGAGGAGGATGAAGGTCTGGAGTAGCGACCCAGTCAAGGCGAGACTGGAAGGAGGCGTTCATCTAGGACCCTTATTTTATTAGTTTCTCTTCATCTTTATTCACTTTTGTATTAATGCGGTCTACGAACCGTGAATGATTGCTCGTATTGTACGTGGTCGTGTGATGAACGTCTTGTTTTATTGATTTTCTATGGAATTTCAATAAAGTCCTGATTTATTAAATCGGGGCGCGACACTTTCCTTATCGGGATCGGCCTTCACATGGTTTTCTTTGCTGCTGATGGATTCTATCATAGGATGGGCAGATTTAGAGAAAATGTTTCAGAAATATTGTTGGGGGAATAAGTTTTACCTTAAACAGGGGCCAAATGACCTTAGCCTTCGAAGGTGTTGAGCCCGGAGACTGTCCCCACCGAAGTCTGAAGACGAGGCACCATCCCTCCTGACGAAGTTAATTCCAAGCAGCAGCTAGATTTAGCCTCCGGGCTCCCTTCGGAGCTCTCCGGAGTCAAGCCTCCGGGCCCTCTCCGGTCCCTTTCGGAGCCAAACCTCCGGGACCCCTCTTGTTTCCTTCGGGGTTCTCATCCGAGAGCTAGTTCGGAGCCCACTTCAGAGTCCACTTCGGAGCCCACTTCGGAGCCTTCCTCGGAGTCCACTTCAGAGTACCCCTTGGAGCCTTCGTAGCTGTCTCCGCCCAAAGAGCTCCGGCCACTACTTCGAACCAGAAGAAATATCTCAACTCCGCTACACTGTAAAGCCATACCGGGGTCCCCCGCCCTTGATATGTCATTTAGCTGCTCAGAAGTGATGTTTATCTGCCATGTCTGTAAAGCTGCATGTACAATAGTCTAGTCTTTTTCCCTTTTTGCCCCTATAAGGCTTATGGCCTGTAGAGGGCATTTAGGTCTTTTCCTTTGGCCTGCGTGCCTATAAAAGCAGGGCCATGCCCTTGTAATAGACGGATGGAGCAGAGGCAAAACTATGCCAAATCCACTGTAGACTGGACGTAGGGCTATTATCCCTTTGGGGAAGCTTGAACCAGTATAAATCCTATCTCCCTATGTGAGAACCCTTCAAGGTTCACTCTATACACCATATACACACGAAAACTTGTTGTAGCTAACGCAATTGCTACAATAGTTGGCGCCGTCCGTGGGGAACTTAGTGCTAAAAGCTAAGTTCTCTGCCACTGCCTGTGTCTCGAAGTGCACTTGAGGGGGGAGCTTTGGAGTCCTCTGGCTCCGCGCGCCCTTCGGCAAGGGGCTTCGAGTGCAGCTCGAAGGCCTTTCTCACCTTCCACCATCCCTCGTGCCTCGGAGTGCACCCTTAGGCAAGGGGCTCTGGGCGCGCGCCGAAGGCCTCCGAAGCCCTAGGGGCTATGAGGCGAGTTCTTCACTCTAGCTCCCCGAGGTATGTACACAGCTCGAAGCCCCGCTTCGTTGTGCAAATTTGTAATTGTTTCAGTAAATCATCGAAGTCTTGCTTCACCTTAAAATCAAAGCCTTGCTTCATCTTTAAAGCAAAACCTTGCTCCACCTTATTGAAAATCAAAGCATGGCTTCACTTTATTAAAAATTGAAGTCTTGCTTCGTTTTAAAATCAAAGCCTCACTTCGTCTTATTCAAAATTGAAGCCTCGCTTCGCTTTACAAAATCCAGAGCACCCCTTCGAAGGCTACACAACGCCTCTAGGCCCATAGCAGTGGGCTGTAGGACTCCCTCGAGCGATGACTCGAGGTGTCCAGGACTTCCGGGCGACGGCTCGATGAGTTCGGGATTCCAGGCTCCGACCATATGCATCCTAGGGTCGAAGGTGGCCCAGGGTCGTAGGTGGCCTAGAGTCGAAGGTGGCTCAACCCATCGCAGGTTCGGTGAATCCACACCACCTATTCCTTCCATTCATTACAGGATCAAGCTCAAGAAGCCTTGCTTCACTATCTGAATACGCACCGAGGCCTCGATTCGCGTGACGTAATCTAATATAAGATTTAAGCATACCGAAGTCATGCTTCGCCTAAAATCTAAGTGCGCTTTGGAGCCCTGCTCGCGCATATTATCCGAATCCAAGCATACCGAAGCCATGCTTCGCTTAATTTGAGTACGCTGAAGCCTTGCTTCGCTTCATATTAAAGCGTTCGAAGCCCAAAAGAGGCCTTTGATCGACGCGATATAAGCGTCTGAAGCCGCCAAAAGGCGCACCCCTTCGCATTTTAATTGCTTGCACCAGCAACGACTAAGTCCCTAGCCGCCACGCGCAAGGGGGGGCCGATGTATGTATACGAAGTGTGCGAATGAAATGCACAGTACGAGCATGGCAAGCTATACGTTCGTATCACTCAACTCATGCGAAGCATATAGACGAAGTATGCAAATATAATAAATTTTATTCATTGAATGACAATAACGAAGTGTCCAAGCCTAAGAAAAAGCGAGCTCGAGGCCCCAACATGTTCGACCCTCGATTGCTCTTCTTTCGGACAGAGCCCCCTCGGCTGGACGAAGCCCCGTCGGAGCCTGATCTCCCGTGGTCCGACCGTCCACGCTTCAACGCCCGCAGACCTCGTCTTTTGTCTTGCAGGTTGGTCCAAGTCTGAGATGAAGGCGGTGCCGCATCGAAGGCAAAGAAGTCTAGGGCTTCGTCGCCTGTTAAGGCTGTAACCGAAGGCTGCACCCCCTTGCCGCTTAAGCCTACTTCGAAACAGCTTAAGTCTGGCGAGGAGAAACTCCAAAGAGGCTCCGTCTTCACGGTAGCCAGCAGCTCTTGGGCTACTTCGGGAATGGCTTCGTCCCTAGGACCCCTCAGAAGCTTGAACCGAGGGGGGCCTTCGGATATAGCTACTTCGAGCACCACCCAAAGCTGGCGAAGCTCCTTAGAATCCTCAAGGACTTCGAACTCAACATCCGAAGATTGAGCCTAACCAGGTATAAAGTACCCCCGCATATCAATATAAACTGATAAATTGTTTACAAGCCTACAACTACAAATTACAAAAAGCTTAAGGAGGTCTACACCTTCGGAGGCGGAGGCTTTGACGTCGAAGGCTGAGCTGGCGAGGCATGTGCCCCGGCGAGGCGAAGGCGGGAGAGCCGTTGGAGGTCGAGGACTGCTTCGCAACCTTGGGCCTTCCAAGGTTCTTGAAGCCGGTGCCATGCTCCGCGGGCGTCCGGGGGTGGCGAAACCAAGTGTTGGCCTCTAAGGAACATAGTGAGCAGTGTCACTATTGTTCAAAGGAATGATGAGTGATTGACATGTTGGATTCACGAGTTGAGTCAGAATGTGTTGGAGTTGGGGTGTGTGTCTGTGTTTGTCTCATGTGTGCAGGCTGGAGTTACTCGTCAACTGTCGATGGCACGAGATGAGGGTTATACGGGGAGTCTAATGCTAGATGGTCGAGGGTGTCAGTCGAAGTCGAGAGTGTACTCAGAAGTACACATGGAGGTCGAACAAGACGTTGAGTTGAAGATTGATCGAGACGAAGTGTCGTTCGAGTCAGCGAAAGGTAAGCCAGTGCAAGTGACAAGGCGGCTCGAAGGATCGAGAGCAGGAGAGACTTGCTGGCAGTCGAGATCGCGGACTGACGACGGGCGTCGATGATCGGGAGAGGCTTTGTCGGTTTTCGCTAAAAACCGTCGGAACATTTAATGTTTTTAATTTTTCAATAAAATAGTGTCAAATTGTTAGTCTAAAATTTATTGTCATAGTGTGCACTTTTTATTGTATTTTTGGAATGTATATTCTGAAAATATATTAAAAAGGTGTCAAGTGTAATTTTTCTTTTTAGAATAGAGTATTTTTTAGTTTGAAATTTCAGTTTTGTAATAAGGTTTAGTCTAGGGGGCTGATTGTAAATTTGCCTTCTAGAACATTTGGAGTTGGTGGATATAAATATCCCCTCCATGGCCGGCTGATTACAGCTTTTTGATCCAGAATTTTCTACAGGCTTTTGAGAAATCAAATCACATTTGGGTTTGCCTTGCTGTTCATCCGTGAACTCTCTCCCTTAGAAACCGGGAACAGGGAACTTGGCCACGTTCCTCGTTCCGGGAACGTTCGTTCTGTTCCGGGAACGTGGGAACAATCTCATTACCGTAGTGTTAAATCCTAGTTTTAATAGCGTACCGTGTATCACGTTCCCGTTCCTCGATCCCATCAATCTGGGAACCTGGTTACTAAGCGTCTCTCCTGCGCTGGTTTGTGAATAGCGCGTTACTGCTTGTTTTGCCGGAAATCGCACAGCGTTGCCGACAATACTCCTATTGCTGTTCATCTTCACTCGCTGGGTGGACTGCTAGCGCTGGAATGCTTCAGAAATTTGCCAAATCCTCTACAGGTTCGTCTACTGTTTCATCCATCATCTGAATGATTTGATTCATCAGCGAATTGAATAGATATCTTCTATTTTGGAGAGCTTTTGAGCCAGAACATCCAGAAATTTCTATTCCTCTGAACTGGTTTTGGCATGGGAATTTAAATCCAATTTGCTTTTTTCTTCTGAGTGTTCATCCGAGGAGTTTATTCTTGCGAAAGATTGGGTACAGGGCTACGCTGCTTTTGCCGTAATCCATACAGTGGTGCCGACAATTTATTTGTTGCTGTACATCCGAGGATTTCTTTTCTGGCGCATGTTTGTATACAGTTCGATACTGCTGGTTTGCCGTAATCTCTACAGTACTTGCCGACAAAAACTTCTGATGGTGTTCATCGTCACGCGCTGAAGAGATCTGCTGCTTTGCTGATTGCGCTACAGTGTGCTGCATAGTTGTCATATTTGCTACAGCAACAAAATGGTATGTGCCGATAGTTCTTGTTCTTCATCTGAATTAGTTTTTCTCCATCAGTGATTTGAATAAGTAAATTTCTGTTTCTGGTTTCAATAGTCTTCCATGATGTTTTGTGTCAAGGGCGTTGACGCCCAAGGTAGCCGGACCCCGACTACGGAGATCGTAGTCTCGGTCCGTAGCTGCAGCAGGGTTATACCCCCACGCTGCTGCCCTTCGACGGCGGGAATTAGATTCCTGGCCGGCGGCTTAGTGAAGAGGGGAAGTAGGAGAAAGATTGCCAAAATACTTCTTATTCTCTAATCTGTCTTACAAGGGATTTATATAGCCTCTCGGCCAACCAACCTTCCTAGACTTAAGGACTAAGTTACTAACCAACTAACCAGATTTATTTGAATTTGAAACTAACAAACTGGTTACTAACCAACTAACCAGATTTATTTGAATTTGAAACTAACAAACTGACTTATTCAAAATAGAACTAACAATCCTTATCTCTTTTCAAATTCAGCCGCAGCCCCCTTCCTGGGCCTTGTGCGCCTCCCTCTCTGCTGCCCGGCGCACATCTCGCGCACGGCGCCGTCGCGTATACACGCGGCCCCACATGACATCTCTCCCCTCCTCGAGAGGCAGCGCGTCCTCGAGCTGGAATTGAGGATATTTGGCATGGAACGAGTCGACATCCTCCCAAGTTGATGACGCTGGAGATTCCCCTTTCCATTGAATGAGAACTTGGCGCACGCCACGCGCCACCCTTGACTTGACCGCCCTGGCTGGCTCTGGGATAATCGCCCCATGGCGAACAGAAGGCAGGGCAGGTGGTTCTTGCGGTGGAGCGCCCCGGAACTTCTTGAGTAACCCAACATGGAAGACGTCGTGTAGGCGGGCTTGAGGTGGCAGGGCCAGGCGGACTGCGACGTCGTTGATGAGCTCGACCACGCGATATGGCCCGTAGAAGCGAGGCTTGAGCTTGCCCGCCGCTCCCTGTGGCATGGATGAAGTAGGCCGCTGACGCAGTCGAAGCAGAACCCAGTCGCCTGCTTGGTAGGTGACCTCCCGGTGAAGACGGTCGTAGTGGCGCTTCTGGATGGCTTGGGCCTGCTCAAGCCGGTGCCGAACGTCCTCCAGGAATTCTGCTCGCTCCTCCAGCGTGTGGGTTACTGCCGGCACTCTGGAATCACCATGCGCATAGGTACGCAGGGAGGGAGGATCGCGTCCGTAGACGATGCGGAATGGAGTGTCGCGTAACGACGACTGGAAGGCAGTGTTGAAAACATACTCTGCCCATGGCAGCCAGCGCAGCCAGTCGCGTGGGCGATCACCTGTCAAACATCGAAGGTACATTATGATCACCTTGTTCGCGGACTTCGACTGTCCGTCCGACTGTGGGTGGAAAGCCGTTGACATCTGCAGCTTGGTACCGCTCAATCGCATCAGCTCGCCCCAGAAGTGGGATGTGAACACGGGGTCGCGGTCGGAGACGATGGATTGCGGAACGCCGTGCAGCCGAACGACTTCGGTGAAGAAAGACTGAGCCACCGTCTCCGCTGAATATGGGTGTGCCAGGGGAATGAAGTGTGCGTACTTGCTGAAACGGTCGACTACCGTCAAGATGACGGACTTGCCCCGGACGCGCGGCAGTGCCTCGACGAAGTCCATGGCGATGTCCGACCAAACACCCTGCGGTACCGGAAGTGGCAGCAATAGTCCGGCCGGGTGGAGGTGTTCCGGTTTGTTGCGCTGGCACACTGTGCATGCCCGAACCAAGTCCTGCACCAAACTTTTCATGTTAGGAAAGTGGAAGTCGCGGCGGAGTCGGTGCAGCGTGCGCTGGACGCCCTCATGGCCCTCCTCATGGACCGCTTGCAACACCTCCTGTAGCAGCGAGGAGTCCGGTGGTAGGTATAGCCGTCCTCCGTAGTGGACTAACCCATCTGTGATGGCCCAAGGTTGAGACTTAGAGCCGCTGTTGATTGCTTCCTGCAAGGCCACCAGTGCCGGGTTGGAGGTATTGGCTTGGCGAAGACGTTCGAGGAAGTCAAAACGTGGGCCTGACATCAGCAGGACCGATCCTTCTTCGGGAGTGTCGCGGCGTGACAGAGCGTCAGCCACGGCATTTGTATGCCCTGGTTTGTATGCAACTGTAAAATCGAAGCCGAGGAGTTTTCCCACCCAATGGTGTTGTGGAATTGTGGACAACCGCTGATCCAACAAGTATTTGAGGCTGTAATGATCTGTCTTGACCTCGAAACGTCGTCCCCAAAGGTAGGGCCTCCAGTGGCATACGGCCTGGACGAGGCCGATGAGTTCGCGCTCGTATGCCGCTAGAGCTCGGTGCCGGGGGGCTACCGGCCGGCTGAAGAAGGCCACTGGGTGGCTGTCCTGGACCAGCACCGCCCCAAAGCCGTGCGACGACGCATCGCACTCGACGATGAACATTTTGGAGAAGTCCGGCATGGCGAGCACCGGAGCCGAAGTGACCGCCTCCTTTAGTGCGGTGAACGCCTCCGCCGCGTTGGTTGTCCACACGAACCCGTCCTTCTTGAGCAGTGCGGTGAGCGGTGCGGCTATGGTGCCGTAGTTGTGCACAAACTTCCGGTAGTATCCGGCAAGGCCCAGGAAGCCGCGCACGGCCCTCGCGGAGCGGGGCTGCTGCCATTCTCGCACGGCCTGCACCTTGGCCGGGTCCATGGCGACGCCCGCGGCCGACACCACGTGGCCAAGGTATGTGACGGACGATGCCGCGAACGCGCATTTTGACTTCTTGACGAAGAGCTGGTGCTGATGGAGTGTGCTGAAGACGGCGCGCAAATGGCGTAAGTGATCCGCCCATGTGGTACTGTAGATCAAAATGTCGTCAAAGAAAACGAGCACAAAGCGGCGAAGGAAGGGCCGTAGGACGTCGTTCATTAGAGCTTGGAATGTGGCGGGGGCGTTGCACAACCCGAACGCCATTACCAAGAACTCGTACAGGCCGTCGTGAGTCCTGAACGCCGTCTTGTGGATGTCGGCTGGCCGCATGCGGACTTGGTGGTACCCCGAGCGCAGATCAAGCTTGGTGAAGAAGCGCGCCCCGTGGAGTTCGTCCAGCAGCTCGTCGACGACGGGGATGGGGAACGCGTCCTTGATGGTAAGCGCGTTGAGTGCCCGGTAGTCGACGCAGAAACGCCATGACCCGTCCGGCTTCTTGATGAGGAGGACCGGGGAAGAGAATGCCGAGTCGCTGCGCCGTACGATGCCGTGCTCGATCATCGCGGCACATTGCCTCTCCAATTCGTCCTTGTGGGCCGCCGGATACCTGTATGGCCGGACAGCCACCGGTTGCGCGTCCGTTTTAAGGACAATGTTGTGGTCGCGAGCGCGCTGCGGTGGCAGCCCGGTTGGCTCGGAGAAGATACTGTTGAAGGTCGTTAGTAGTTCGTCCAATAAATCCACCGGTGACGTGATGGCGGTGAGTCTTGGCTCCTGTCGTGCGGATATGTCCTCCCAGCAGATGGAGCGGCCATGGCGAGTGAATGCAACTGTTCGGGAGGTGAAATCCCACACCATCTTCCCCAACGTCACCATCCATTGTGTGCCGAGGACGACGTCGTAGCCGGCGAGTGGCATGACGTAGAGGTCGACGCAGAAATCTTCGCCGGCGATGACGATCGGTGCCTGACTAAGGACCCCGGGGCACGTGATCCGTTCGCCGTTGGCCACCGTGGCTGAGAGGCGTGGCCGGGAGTGGACGTAGAGGCCTGTACGCGCTGCTGCGGCCTCTGCGATGAAGTTATGCGTGGAGCCCGTATCCAGGAGGGCTGTGAACGTTGCTGCACCCACCGTCACGCGCACCTGCATAGACTCACAGATCGTCATACCCGCTACGGCCCGGAGGGAAAACAGTGGCGCCTCCTGGCTCGTTGGGGCGGCCGCATCCGTATCGTCGACGAGTTCGATGCCGTGGACGTAGAAAAGCCGACGGCAGACCCTGTTGTGGCCCCTGGAGTATGGCTCATCGCAATTATAGCACATGCCGAGGCGTCTTCGTTCAGCTTGCTCTTCGGTGGTTAGGCGCTTTGCCTGCTGCCCTGTGCTTCGGGATGGCGGAACCGGAAGTACCGGACTCTGGGATGGGACCATCGGGGCGGGAAGTGCCAGAACGGGTGGGCCCGCAGGGAGCGCCGGTCTTGCCGCCGGGGTCGGGAGGGCCGCCCGCTGCGCGTGCCGGGGAGGGGCCTGCTGTTGACGACTCAGTTCCATGAGCTCCACCTGACGCGCCAAACTCATGGCCATGTTGAGGGTCTCCGGGTTGTGAATCCGAACAGCATGGCTGAGCGGTGGCAGAAGTCCACCCGTGAAGAGTTGCACCCTCTGGCTTTCATCGAGCCGACCAGCGCGCGGCAGGAGTTCTTGAAAACGGTTGGCGTACTCCTCGACGGAGCCCGTACGACGGCACTCAGAGAGCTCGAAGAGGGGCGCCGATCGTAGGTGCGGTCCGAACCGCAGGTTTAGGAGCTCCTTGAATCGGCCCCATGGCGGTGTGCCTTCATCTTCTTGCAGTTGGATGAACCACATATGAGCGACACCCTCCAGCTGGTATGACGCCATCCAGACGCGTTCCTCTGCCAAGGTGCGCTGCTGCCGGAAGTATGATTCGCACTTGTTGATGAAGAACATAGGATCGGACTTGCCATCGAAGCGTGGGAAGTCGAGCTTCTGGAACCGGGGTGGGCGATCGAGGTCGCGTGGCGCCTCCGTGCGGCCACCACCGCTGGTTTCCGAAGTCGAGGAGCGATCCTTGAAGCCTTCCATGTCTGCTTTCATGATTGCCATGTCGGTGGTGAGGGCGTTCAGTTTGGCCATGAGGTCGGCGAGGGTTGGTTGATCTCCCATAGCCGGCGACGACGAGGTGGATCGGCTGGACTGCGTGGCGGAGGATCGAGAGACCCTTGATACCAGGTTGTCAAGGGCGTTGACGCCCAAGGTAGCCGGACCCCGACTACGGAGATCGTAGTCTCGGTCCGTAGCTGCAGCAGGGTTATACCCCCACGCTGCTGCCCTTCGACGGCGGGAATTAGATTCCTGGCCGGCGGCTTAGTGAAGAGGGGAAGTAGGAGAAAGATTGCCAAAATACTTCTTATTCTCTAATCTGTCTTACAAGGGATTTATATAGCCTCTCGGCCAACCAACCTTCCTAGACTTAAGGACTAAGTTACTAACCAACTAACCAGATTTATTTGAATTTGAAACTAACAAACTGGTTACTAACCAACTAACCAGATTTATTTGAATTTGAAACTAACAAACTGACTTATTCAAAATAGAACTAACAATCCTTATCTCTTTTCAAATTCAGCCGCAGCCCCCTTCCTGGGCCTTGTGCGCCTCCCTCTCTGCTGCCCGGCGCACATCTCGCGCACGGCGCCGTCGCGTATACACGCGGCCCCACATGACATTTTGATGGATATCTGGTTGAGACAATTGAATTGATCAGAATGAAATAGCTACTGTTTCTAGTTGTTGCTTTAGAAGTTTAAATAGAATTGGTGTGTTTGCTGTGCAGTTTTGAATCTCTAGTTTCAGATTGATCTCAGTTCATGAATTGTTTAGGTACCTTCTGTTTTGGAGAGTTGTTTTGAATTGTGAATTGCTTGATTCCTTGATGCCTCCTGTTATTACTCATGAATACATATGAATCAGAGCAGATTATGTGTGTAAAACTTTGATGAACTGTTGATTTGATTTTGCTGAAATGGTTAGATCTAGTCTGAACATTGAGTCAATTTCTGTTGGATCATCCAAGGAGTATTCCTGCTGAAAACTCTTGTTAGTGTTCTGATTTCACAAGAATTCAAACTATATTCATATCTGAAATTGAATACAAAGCTCAATTTAAATCTGTATTCATTTTGTTCTGTCTTCACTACTGTTTTGTCTGTATCTTCTTATCTGAATAAGTAGTGATGCAGATACAAGGTGTTAAAATGTTGATGTTGTTGCATGACAAATTATATTGATTAGCTTTGTGTTCAGGATGAATGTTGGTTAATTAACAGTGACATCATTTAGTGAAATCTTCAGGAACTCAGAATTTGTTTGATAACCTGCTGTTCATAACTTTGCAAAGGAATCGGTAGAGGAGGTGTTCTGGTTTGAGTTTTCTTGCTGAAGCAAACTGCTGCTGGTTGGTTTTCAGATATTGATACATATTTGAAATATTTGTGTTCTGTTTTCAATTGCAGAAAGTGTTAAAACAGATCTGATTTGCAAATTACTTCTGGGTAGCAATCTGATTTCAGGTTGTTCATCAGGTTCAAATTGGGCTATTGTTCTTACTGAACTTAAGAGAATTCCTGTTCTGAAATTGAGTGTCGGATAGGAAACAGTGCTGTCTTTTAGTGATATTTTCATGTTCCTTGGTTTTTGCTTGATTAGATGCATGAATTTACAGGAATACTAATGCATATCATATTCTGAACTTGATCTGTTGAGAGATAGAAAAGGAACCTCAATCTAGATCTTCAGTTTTCAATTACTTCTCGCAGATTTCAGTATTTACTATTCATTGTCTGAAAATTGGTGTTAGTATTTAATTCTGAATCGTAATTGAGTAAAAATTGTTCTGATTCACACTGTTTCACTTGAATGGGTTTCTAGTGAGTTTGTGCTGTTAGGTTTGATCTAAAAAGGTTGAGCTCAAATTTTGTACTGATTGATTTGAAATTTGAATTTGTGTTTTTAGAGGTGTGTTGGGTGATTTGAGTAGGCCATCACCTTCGAAAGAAAGTGTCGAGGCGCCTATTCACCCCCCTTTAGTCGTCATTCTGATCCCACAATTGGTATCAAAGCCGGTTTGATCACGAGTTGATCTTTACCGGTTGTGATCCTTTTTGGCGACATAGAACGAAACTCGAAAATCCTAATGTTTAATGGTCATGATTTTTCATATTGGAAGGTGCGCATGGAGGCTTACCTTCTAAGCCAAGGAAGTGCTATTTGAGATATCGTCGATTCCCAATATGAGATTCCTGAAACTCAAACCTCAGAGACTGATAAATCAAAGTATGAGTGCAACAGCAAAGCGAGAAACATACTTTTTGTCAGCCTGAGTCGCAAAGAGTTTGACAGGGTCTAGCACCTAAGAACTGCGCGTGAAATTTGGACCACTTTGAAAACTTTTCATGAGGGCACTACCCAGATTAAGGCTAGGAGTCAAAGCACATATAATCAAGAGTACCAAATGTTTGTGCAAGGCCCTGGCGAATCGGTAGATGTCATGTTTGCGCGCTTTGATGTAATTGTTAGTAATTTGCACGCCACTGGGACTTTGGCTTACTCTGACCACGACAGGGCGATCAAACTTCTCTATGCTCTTGATCGTAGCATATGGGAAGTGAAGATCTCCAATATTGAAGAGTCGGCAAGCCTTTACACATTGACTTGCAACGAACTCTTTAGTAAGCTTAAGTCCACCGAGATTGCCAAGACATCTTGACTAGGAACTGGACAATCTTTGTTGCCTTCGGTTGCTTTGTGTTCCATCCCTGGCAGTGGCATCTCATATGGAGGTACCATGTCTGGTGTGTGTGCTTTTTTTGGGGATGTGTCTTGTCTTCTTTGGTCTCTATCACTAAGGAGCAAGTGGACACATTAGACGATGAAGAGCTTGCTCTCATAGTCAAAAAGTTCACACGATTCTATAATGATAGGAGAGATCAAAGGAGAGGAGGCTCTCAAGGGTGTTTCGAGTGTGGTGATTTAAATCACATTAAAGCCAACTGCCCAAAACTAAAAGCCAAAAATGAACGCGAACAAAATATCAGAAAAAAGATAAAAATCCATTCTACAAAGGTAAAAAAAGGAAAGGTGGCGAAGAGAATGGCTCGGGCGTTTGTGGCAGCACTTAGTGACATCGACAACACCTCGAGCGAAGATCCCAGTTTTGATGAAGATGAACCAGACAAGAATGATGAGAAGAAAGAAAAGGTGAAGGACTTCAACGGTCTCTACTTCATGACCAACGGTAAGCAAATCAGCGATGAACCCGATACATCTGAGGTCAGTCTATCTCTTGATGAAATACTTGTGCAAAATGATGAACTGCATGATGCTATAATTTCACAAGATAGACTGCTCAAATTTGCTGCTAAAGAACTAAAACTCAGACTTGAAAAGCTATTTCCACTGAACTTTCTATTTTGAAATCTAAGTCTGATGATGTCGATTGTGAGTCTTGTCTTACTGTCATGAATGAATTTGCTCAGCTACGATTTATACATGCTCAAACTGTTGAAAAATTGGAATTAATTGAAAAGCAGCTCTTGTTGGTGGAGCCGTTGCTTGTTGAGAGCATAAAGTTTAGAGATAGGCATGTTGATGAACTCAAGGCTAGATTGGAGAGTGCTGAGTGTTCGAAGGATGTGCAGTCGGTGTGTCCGACCTGGGTCACCCTGAAGGACCAACTCAGCTTTGCTAGAGAGCAAGGAGAAATGCTGATGTGTGAGAATGATTATCTGCTTTCCATGGTAGATAAATGCACAGAGGGGAAAGGGAAGATGGATCTGCTTTTAGATAAAACTAAAATGTGTGTTGACAGGGCAGGATTAGCTCTTGGGTTAGGGTATGAGAGAACTTCACCTAGCGCATCGAGCCAAACAGTGTTCACTTTACCTACAACCCTTGAGAAAGAGAGAGCCCAGTTAGACACTCCACAAAAAGCTAAAGATCCTTCCCGGCCCAAAAAGATAATCATTTCTTCACTTAAGACAGACTCAAAGCAGAAACCAAGAAAATCTGTGAGGTTCGCACTAGAAACCCACAAACCTACACCAAAGAAAGTTTTCCATTGCACTTATTGCCATCGTGTAGGACACTTGGTTGGTTTTTGCTATAGACGCATGAAACATGAACGTCGTGCTTATGCTTTACATTCTCATTCTTCATTTGATATGCATGACTATGATTATAATGCTTATACTGATTATGAGGCTTCTTATAGCTATATGAGTGACTTTGCACATCGTGGTGTATATCGTACATTGTATGATGATAGACCACGTAGGCATTTTGGTCATAACTATCTTAGGAGACTTCAGAGAATTGCGAGGAGACCCCATGTTCAGTATGGTTCTTATCACACACCGTCTCCTACTTTACATACTCCTCGAGTTGTTCAGCGCTGGATACCTAAGCATCTTATCTCCGAACTCAGCGCTGAGTACTCGAGATCTTACTTCTCTACTTAGGGGGTTTTGGGAGGCTGGAGGACAAATGGATCATCGATTCTGGGTGTTCACGACACAGTACCGTGCAGGTTGATGGGAGTTGGTGCTGTCGCTTCACTTGCTTTTTCTCTTGCTTCATCTTCTGGAGCATGGTTCAAGACCCTCTAAGCGATCCATGGGAACTGTGCCGGCGCGATTAATGGTGAAAAGACGCTTCTACGAACCGTTAGCTTTGGCAGTCGCAACGCTTTTGGACTAGGAACTACCGGGAGTAAAGTTATAAGTAACCTTCCTCGGTGCATTTTGAAGTAGTACTCCATCTTTTGCTTCTTCTAATCTCTTGGCGCCTCGCAAAAGTTCCCAGCACTGCAATTGCGCAGTTTGCTATCGCAAAGCTCGGCGGCTGTTCAGTTTGAAACCTTTGGCGAGGGCCTCCAGGACTTTGATGAAGACAAGCAATCCTCCGAAGCCGGTGGATCTCCTGGAAGAGTTCCTCATCTCCTCAATAGGAGAAGAAGCGGTGCTGGTGCTGGAGGATTGGGGGAAGATCCCACCGAAGGCCATCTCATCGTGGCGAGCGGCCGGTGGGAAGATATTTCCATCCCCGAATACCCACAAGATCGTGGTCTTTGACTCCTTTCTTCGTGGCTTCGGGTTGCCGACGCTACCTTTTCTTCGTGGTGTTCTTCATCATTATGACATTTCTCTCGACAATCTGAATCCCAACTCCATTCTTCACCTTGCTATCTTCATCAAGTTGTGTGATTCTTTTTTGGGGATCGATCCCCATTTCAATATTTTCTGTCACTTCTTCTGCTTGCGAACTCTTAAGAGCAAAGTGGCCGGCAGATGCAGGCTTCAGCTTCGTGATAGGAAGGCGAGAGAGTACATATATGTCCTGCTTACCTCTTCAAACAAGGGGTGGCACTCGGACTAGTTTTATGTGGCAAACCACGAGCCATCCCTTTCT
The DNA here is from genome assembly GCA_019279435.1 of Zizania palustris. Lineage (NCBI taxonomy): Eukaryota > Viridiplantae > Streptophyta > Magnoliopsida > Poales > Poaceae > Zizania > Zizania palustris. The sequence goes on from JAAALK010000085.1 coordinate 9,150,395, forward strand.
CCGGATATTGACCAAGTGTCATTGGTGTCTGCCACCTAGATTGATCGGTGCCTAGTCGAGGAGCAAGGGCAAGTCAACGAGTTGGTGATCTTGATCCGTCATCTTCGAGAGAGGAATCTCTCGGGCTTCCAGGTCGTGCTCAACCTCTTGCTTCGTCGGTTAGCGCCACTAAAGTAGCGGCTCCACCCCGGGTATGAGTTCTTGGGGCCCGATGATCTGACTAGGGAGTCGGCTGAGGGGTTGTTGTTGGAGGAGGCGAGGGCGCGAAGCATCTTCAACAGCAAGGTGGAAGCCCAAAGCTCCACCCACTGCCGCCCCTTCCGACTTAATTTTCCCCGACTAGAGGTAATGTTGTTTCCTCCTATTTCTTCATCGAGGGTTTGGCGGAAGTTGCGATCAATCTTCAGGTCTTGGATATGAACTTTTGCAGGGTCGGACCACTTTCATCTCTTTGGCTCCACTTTAGAGCACCCCTGCTCCGTCGAGCAGAAGCATGCTAGGCTGGATGGCGGCGCACCTAGCAGGAAGAGAAAGAGCAAGGAGGCTTGCTCCCCCTCAGCGAGAAAGGCGAAGAAGCGAGCGGCGACTCCACCAAGCCGTCGTGTGATTCAGAGCGTTGCCCAGTCGGAGGTGAGGCGGAGGCAGGCTGAGGGGCCTCCAAAGATCCCTTTGTCTCTAGGTGCCGACTCGGATGCCTCCGAGAGAGCGCCTGGGGCCACCGAGGCCACGACGTCACTGTGTCACTCGGCTCCACAGACCGGCTTTTCTTCCAGTGCAGGACCCATCTCATGGATGAGGAAGGCGATGTTCTAGCGATCGGCGTGGTGATGACATTTTGTCGATGTAGATCCTCCTAGACATGTCTTCGTGATCATCACTATATCTTCTCTCGGTAGGGCGGATGAATGCCATTGCCTAACCCAAGCCCGGTCAAGGTGACTGGTGCCGTTGAGCCGACCACTGCCATTGTGGTCTACATTGGTGGGTGACACAGCAAGGTCCCAACCTTCTTCGCCGAGAAGGTCCGAGGACCTGCCGACGACTGTGGGGGTGGCCGCAGCAGAGCCCACCGTGCCGGGGAAGAAGCGCTCCGCTCCTTCCATTACGGTTGGGTCGGCACCACCGCCTTCTAGGAGTGCTCCTACTCGGTGATGGTCGGTGGCCATGGTCGGATGCTTGAAGTCGATTGAGTACCATAGCCAGAAGACAATGGTGAGTTTTCCTACAAAAAAAAATACTTACATACCTTGGCGTATAGATTAATCCAGGTATCCGTGCAGGATGTGGCTCTTGAAATAAGAGAGCGAGTGAACGCCAAGGACGCCGAATAGCTCAACCTCCAGCCCCTTGGTACGTCTTAGCTTCTTCAATACTTTCATATGTGGATCCACAACATAATTCTTCTTTATTCCCATAGAGTTGTCGGTGTTCGGTGAGCGCCTAAAGACGGATGTCGGTTAGGCACAACGTTCGGTGGACGCCGCGGGAGCCGAGAGGGACGATGTATCCACCGAGCTGGAGAAGTTGAAGAAGCAGCTCATCGAGTCTGAGGCTTCGGCCTAGAAATGGTGCGGTGAGTATAAAAGTATGGACTTATTCTAAGCACCTTTTCTTCCGGGGTGAATTTCATCAATTTTTGTCTTGAGAATTCTGTTTTGCTCTATAGGGGTCCACTATCGGATGACTGCCCAGTTTGAAGACCTAGAGCGGCGTCTAGAGAGCACCCAAAAGCGTTTGGATGCTTATCGGACATGCGTAGAGGCGATGATCTGAATGGTTGATGATGAGCCCTCGAGCACTCAATGGTCCGCGGACTAGTCATTCGCTCAGCTGGACGGCGCTGATGGACGGTTGAAGCAGTCGGCTCGGGACTTCACAAAGACGATGACTACTCATGTGCTAGGAGTCATCCAGGAACTATACCCGACAATCCAACTGGTTTTCATCTAGGTGGGGTGGCCAGTGCATTATAGTGAAGCTGACACCCGGCGAGCTTATACCGAGGTCGAGGAAGCGGCATATTATCCTCCTCCTCCTGCACCTACCGAGTGACAAAAATATGTGTGACATATTTGCAAGACATGTAATATGATGTTGCTTGGTCACTTTTAATACTTTTGCATGTAATCTGACTGGTTGTGATCATTTGGCCATGGTGCCAGCTCGCTAGTGCAGGGATAACGTGTAGGATCGATGTACTGACTAGAGGGGGGTGAATAGGCGGTATTTTAAAACTAATTCAATTTAGATTAACACTAGACAAGGACCTTAGACAAATGTAACAAACAACTAGATTAAAATAGTGCAACCTAGGATGGCAATGATAAATTACTCTAAGAAGGTAAATTTGCACAATTTAACTTACTCAAAGTAAAGGGGACAAGAGACAACCAAATTTTATCCCGAGGTTCAGAAATTTACTAATTTCCTACGTCCTCGTTGAGGCGAGTTTCACTTGACCACTCTCTTCAGCAAGCCGCGGATTCCTCAAGGAGAAATTGGCTTGAAGATGAGCCGACACCGGAAGTGCAACTCTCGGGCCTCGATCACTAGTGGTAGATCTTCTCCACTCCGGATAGGCGAGCTCCGACCTTCACAACCTCCCAGGTCTCCTCCACAACCTTCTTGGAGAGATCACCCGTTTCTTCTCCGAGCCGTCTAGGAGGTGGCAACCTCCAAGAGTAACAAGCTGCAATCAAAGCTAGGAGAAGATGATCAAGTGCCAAAATGCAAATGCAATGCAATCTATTCAATCACTTGATCACCCCTTTTAGCTTCCCAACCACACTAGTGCTCAATTTAGTGCTCAATGGTGGGAGAGCTCTCTTGTGCTCAAGTTTTCTCAAATGAATGCCAAAAGTCTAGCAAAGGAGTTGTAGCAAGGGTTTATATAGCCACACACCCAAAAAGTAGCCGTTACAAGAGTTATGAGGCTCTCTGCGCACTGTCGGTCTGACCGCCCATCTTGGGCCGGTCTGACCGACCCTTGCTGTAATGGCTAGAAAACTAGCCGTTTTACTGATGTGACAGGGCAACCCAGTATGACCGGCCATGCTGGCCCGGTTGGACCAGTCCTACCCGGTCTGACCGACCATCGACTCGGTCTGACCGATAAGGTCCCCGTCGGCTCTGTAAACCAGCAGATTGCAAAACTGCGCAACCCGGTTGGACCGGCCCCCTGGCCGGTCGGATCGCCCATCATAGGCCGGTCTGACCGGACCCACATAGTCAGTCAGATCGCTAGGGCCAGACACACTCTAAAAGCTACATTTTTGTAGTTTCAAGAACTTGCCAATATTTGTAACTTTTGCAACAATCACACATGATCAAAAGCTACTGTATGCAATGCAAATTGGCACTTGAAAATCAAATCATAACCAAGATGCAACCCCTCTTTATAGTACGACAAAAACACAATTTAAACCTAGCCTAATTGATCGTTTCAAACACCTCGATCAATTTCTAGTTTTCTTCAAACCTTTTGTCGTTGCTATTTAATCGCCCATATCTTCGGGTTTTCCATCTTGTGCTCCATTTACGTGGGACCTAATCATTTCCTTCACACTTAAGAAAAATATTAGTCCACAAACGCGCGTTTGTCATTAATTACCAAAACTCACATGGGCCTAGATCTTCAATCTCCCCCTTTTTGGTAATTGATGACAAACATTCTAGAGATAAAGAAATATTTTAATAAAAGTATCTACAATTAAGCGCAAAGCTCCCCCTGAAAGAGTGATGGGGTGCAAGTATGTGGAGCAAGATATGAGTTATAAGTATACATAATGCCAAATAGTTCAAATTAAGTTCAATAAAGCAAAGCACATAAGAGTTTGTCATAATACGAGCAAATAGTTCAAATTAAGTTCAACATGACATAGGAAGCAAATAGGGTTCTTAATACAACCCACCATAGATAGATAGATGGTGCAGACTAGATCCTAAGAACTAATCCTGACTACTTCCTGACTATATCTTCTTATATCTTCTTCTCCCCCTTTTGGCATCAAGAACCAAACAGAGAGACTAATCCTGGGATGGAGGAGGCCGAGTATCATCAAGGCGGCGACGACAACGCTGGTACTGAATAGGATAGCCTGCAGAAGATGATGAATCTAGCCGATCAACTCGAGAAGAAAGAGTGTCAATCCTGGAGTTGAGACGCTCTTGACCGCTTTGAAGGTCCTACAGATGGGTGGTGATTGCTTCCTGACGCAAAGCCATCTGATCCATCTTTGCATTTAACTGATGGAACCCCGTTGTCACTTGTTGAAGCACTGGATCAAAGAACTGAGCGGCATCCATACCAAAATAAGGAGGAGCATAAGCGCCTGATCCAGAATCCTGAGGTGGAGGTGGAGGAGCAAAGGAGCTGTTGGGTATGTCCTAAGGATGAACCTGCCCTGCACCCACATCAGCTGGATCAGCAGCTGGAGCCAAAAGAACAACCGGGAAATGAGGCCTGTACTAAGAGTGAGATATATCAAGACGCTCATTCACGTTTCCCACTTTGCTCAAGATCAGTCTCATGATAAAGGGAGCATAGTAGACTCCAAGAGTGAGGCTTCCCTTGGAGAGGGTCATCTCATATAGAATCAAGTGGATGACATCAAACCTCTTCCCAGTCATCACTGCGTCCAAGAGAGTCCAAGCAACACCACGAATGGCATCGTTGTTGCCCAGAGGAGGTAAGATGGAGTGCCGTAGGATGCGATGTGCCACACTATGCAGAGTCTTCATTCCAGTGACCCCTCCAATCTTGTGAGTAGCAGAAGGGATATAGAATTGTGCCATCTGAACTTATGACAAAGGATTATGAGTAAACTCATCATGCAATCGAAAGCCAGAAGAAAACATTATGTCCCAAGCACTCTGAATTTCCTGCTTTGAAGTAATGCAGAAAATGTCTCCCGTCATCTAGGTGAGAGAATCACAAGTGGCAGGGATGAACACTGTGGCATAAAACTGACAGATGACATCCCAGTTGAAATCTTGCTTTAAACTGACTGTCTTGTGAATTCCAATAGTTCCAAATACATTCTTGAGAGCTGAGCCTCTCCACTCAAATCCCTCCAAGAGATCCACTTATGAGGAGCCAAGGAACGGTTTTAATAAGCAATGTTGTATACCTCCTTCTGAAACTTTGTGTGAAACCGCTGATCTGAGGTGTCTCTAGGTCTGAGAAATTGGTTGTGATGGCGCAGACGAGCAAAGTTCTCTTGATTTCAGACATCCACCTTGAATTCAAGTGATGCAAATGGATCTTCGCTAACTACCGGGGGCTGAGGAGCTATTTCCTCCTCATTCTCAGAGCTGTCATCTTTATAGGCAAAGTCCTCATCACTATCAGCTTGAAATTGTCGAGATGATTGGCCACGGTCCTCAACATACTTTGAGCGACGCTCATTTCCTTGAGAGCGATCGGCGCGAGGCATGACTGAAGCAAATCAAGGAAATTAAGAATAAGTGAATCAAGATTGAGCATGATAGAATTATGGATATGATGGAGATAGGATATGAAGTTGCTAGAGGGGAAAAACATTAAGGAGCAAAAATGAACAAAAAGGAGTGCCGAAACGGGGAGGCTGATCTAACCGAGGCAATTGGGCCGGTCTGACCCCAGTACATGGCCGGTTTGACCGCCCATTGCCAGCCGGTCCGACCGGCCTAGCAACCCGGGCACAAATTCCCTTTTGCACAAAATTTCTGCAAGTTCAAATTTGCCATAACAAATTGCATAGAGCCATGGGAAATGGTACCATAAGGCTAAAAATTGAAGTACAAGATGGGTTTAGCCTAGGCAAGATCACATGCAAGCCCATGAACATGAACCCTAACCCTAACCTCCAAGGGGATGAAATCAAGGGATTCTTCAGAGGAGAGATTCTTACCGGCAAGGGAAAATGAACCCAAGGTCGGACCGGAGAAGAACCACCGGTTGGACCGGCAAGATTTGCGACAAAATGGATTTTTGAGGATTGGGGGCAAGAGAAGAGGAGTAGGGCTCGGTTTGAGAAGAGAAGAATAATAGAGGGGAGAGAAAACTGAATAGAGAGGGGAGTTATATCCCTGCCCGAGCCCTGGTCTGACCGGCCATGGAGGCTCGGTCGGACCGACTCAGGTTGGGCGGTCAGACCGGCCATGCCCACCCGGTCAGACCGACTGTACTAATACCGAGTAAATTTATACTTCAAGGCAAGGAAGGGGCAAAAGTGAAAAACATAGCAAAATAATTTTTTAAAAATTTCAAATTTTGCAGAAACAATGTATAACTCCCAAAGTTTATAAAGCATCAAATTTTCAAATTTTTAAGTTCAAAAATAGGGAAAAACTCAAATGTATGCTTTGGTTCAAAACGGTCATTGGAAAATTTTCACCGAACTTCAACTTTAAATATCTTTTTGTAGGATGGTTAAAGTTAAAACATTTGAATACGAAAAATGTTCATATGATCCATCTTTACAAGTTTTGTTTTGGACCAAAGTTCAAAAGATGTCTTGAAATGAAACTAAGGGAAAAATCCGATTTGACTCAAAAATAGAATCTTTAAGTTACCTTTTGAATCAAAAAGAAAGTTCAAAGCAATAAAGGAGTTTTATTTGGACCAAAATGCTGGGAATACATTTGCAAACATATAGGGATACTTTTCATGAAATTGTTTACAAATTTATAACCTTTTGAGGACAAAAGTCATTTTGGAGCAAAATGATCATTTTCAACCAAAGCTTCCATTTGATTTTTTTCAACACATTAAGTAATTTGCAATACATGAGTATAACCACAACACTCCCCCTTAATATATGCCCTTAGGAGAACATATAATATCACATAAATTCTAATATGGCACTTTAAGCATAAAAACATACATATATGACATATAAGGATAGAAAAATTGAAAACTCACATATATGCATGATTTCAAGCCACATTTGAGAAATCTATTATATTTAATTCATTCCTAAGTTTACAAAAGCTAGATTCATCAAGTGGTTTGGTAAAGATATCCGCAAATTGATCATCGGTTCTTATGTGGCTAATAACAATGTCGCCTTTGCCAACATGATCTCTTAGAAAGTGATAGCGAATATCAATATGCTTGGTTCTAGAGTGTTGGACGAGATTGTTGGAAATTTTGACGGCGCTATCATTGTCACAAAGGAGAGGGATATTTGAGAATTCTATTCCATACTCAAGCAAGGTTTGCCTCATCCAAAGTAATTGGGCACAACAGCTACCCGCGGAGACATATTCCGCCTCGGCAATGGAAAGGGCAACGAAGTTTTGTTTCTTAGAGGCCCAAGAAACAAGAAACCTCCCAAGAAATTGACAACCCCCGGAAGTGCTTTTCCTATCAACCTTGCAATCGGCATAATCCGAGTCGGAATAGCCAATTAGCTCAAATTTAGCACCTTTGGGGTACCACAAGCCTATATGGGTAGAATGTTTTAAATATCTTAGAATTCTCTTGACTGCCATCAAATGACAATCTTTTAGTGCGGCTTGAAATCTAGCACACATGCAAACACTAAACATAATATCAGGCCTAGATGCGGTAAGGTAAAGCAAATTACCAATCATGGATCTATATAATTTTTGGTCTACCGGTTTACCTCCCTCATTTAGGTCGAGATGTCCATTAGTCGCCATAGGTGTCATGATAGGCTTAGCTTCCATCAACCCGAACCTTTTGAGAAGATCATGAATATACTTTGTTTGACTCACAAAGGTTCCATTTTTGAGTTGCTTGACTTGAAGTCCAAGGAAGAAACTCAATTCTCCTATCACGGACATCTCAAATTCCCTAGACATCATATCACCAAATTCCTTGCAAAATATTTCATTAGTAGAACCGAAAATAATATCATCGACATAAATTTGACAAACAAAGAAATTTTAAAGCCCTTTGAGAGGAGAAAATCTCTCAATCTTTCATACCAAGCTCTAGGAGCTTGTTTTAAACCATAGAGAGCTTTTGAGAGTTTATAAACATGAGTAGGATTTTTAGGATTTTCAAAGTCGGGTGGTTATTCAACAAAAACTAGTTCGGCTATTTCACCATCTAAGAAAGCACTTTTCACATCCATTTGATATAGTTTAATATCAAAACATGAAGCAAAAGCGAGTAAGATGCGAATAGCCTCTAGTCTAGCAACGAGAGAAAAAGTTTCACCGAAATCCAAACCATCGACTTGAGTGAATCCTTGTGCTATCAATCTTGCCTTGTTTCTTACAACCAACCCGTTTTCATCTTGCTTGTTCCTAAAAACCCACTTTGTTCCAATGACGTTGTGCTCCTTTGGTCTCTCCACCAATGTCCAAATCTTGTTTTTTCAAAATTGTTAAGCTCCTCATGCATAGCATTTACCCAATCCGGGTCATTTAGAGCTTCATCTATATGTTTAGGCTCAATAGAAGAAACAAAAGAGTAGCAACACGAGATCTAGTTTGAACACCCTTACTAATGTCACCCAAGACTTGATCAATTGGGTGATCTTTTGCGGTGGCGTTGTGAACCTTGGATGGAATGGTAGATGATTGATTTTTGACTTCATCTTCATCAAGTTGAGTCAAATTTTGCGTAGCGGAAGTAGAGGCTTCAACTTGTGTAGAGGATGAGAGTTCATCATCTTCTTTAGGTTTGATATCACCGATGGACATGTTCTTCATTGCCCTCATCAAGCCTTCATCACCTACATCTTCCAAATTTTCGTGCCCTTCTTGGGAGCCATTAGTCTCATCAAATTGAACATCCGAGGTTTCTTCTACAATACCTTTGCTCTTGTTATACACTCGGTATGCCTTGCTATTTGATGCATATCCAAGGAGAAAAACCTTCATCACAACGGCTTTCAAATTTGGTTAGTCTAACAACTTTTCTATAAATATAGCTTCCGCCCAAAAGGAGTCGGAGACACTATACAAATCAAGCATAGTTCTAGCCATCTCAATTAGGGTTCTATTCTTTATTTCCACAACACCATTTTGTTGAGGAGAATAGGTGGCGGAAAGCTCATGTTTAATGTCGAGATCATCACAATAATCCTCAATATTTGTATTTTTAAACTCGGATCCATTGTCACTCATTACTTTTACAATAGAAAAATTGAATTCGTTTTGAGCCCGTTTTGCAAACTTTTTGAAAATCTCGGAGGTCTTAGCTTTGTCATGTAACAAGAAAACCCAAGTAAATCTTGAGAAATCATCCACAACTACAAGACAAAAACTATTTCCTCCGATGCTTTTATAAGTTGTTGGACCAAATAAATCCATATGCAAAAGCTCCAATGGTCTAGAAGTAGACATGATGCTTTTGCTAGGATGAGAGCAAGCGACTTGCTTCCCCGCTTGACAAGCACTACAAGTTTATTTTTTTCAAATTTTATATCTTTTAAACCAACAACCAAATCTCGTTTTGCAAGCTTGTTTAGTTGACTCATTCCCACATGAGCAAGCCTTCTATGCCAAAGCCAACCCAATGAGGTTTTTGCAACCAAACAAGTTTTTAAATTAGCTTCATTTGAAGAGAGATCCACCAAATAAAGATTTCCAAAACGAAAAACTTTTGAAAACTAAGGAGTTATCATGGATACTAGTTACAAATACTTCTTAAGTATTAAATGTGCATGAAAGGCCTAAATCACATAGTTGAGCAATAGACAATAAGTTGAAATTCAATGACTCAACTAGTGAAACATTGGAAATGGAGAAATCATTTGAAATTGCAATTTTACCTAGACCCATTACCTTCCCTTTACTATTATCACCGAAGGTCACTCTTTCTTGATCTTTGGCACCAACTTCAAATGATGTGAACATTTTCCTATCACCGGTCATGTGTTGAGTGCACCCACTATCAAGCACCCAATGTGATCCTCCGGTGCGGTAGTTTACCTACAAAATAGATCAAGCATTTTTAGGTACCCAAATCCTTTTGGGTCCTTGTAGGTTAGTTACCAAAGCTTTTGGCACCCAAATGGATTTCTTCTTTTCTCCTAAAATAGGAGTGCCTAAAAACTTAGCATAGATGGAGCCATCATTAGCTCTTTTAAGCATGTCATGAGAATCAAATACATCACATTTAGGGATTTTGTTTATATGACATTCACCTATCATGTGACCAACTTCACGACATTTATTACAAAATTTACCATTGCTCTTAACAAACCTTGCAGCTTGATAAGAAGACTTTTTGCCCTTCTTGAGAACAAAACCAAGTCCCTCCTTGTTGAAGGAGCATCTTTGTTCGCTTAAGATTTTGTCAAGAGTATTTTTGCCTTTGAAGCATCTTTCCAAACTTTTACTTAGCTTGACAACTTGCTCCTTGAGCTCATGATTCTCAACAACTAATAATGAATTAGATGAAGATGATACATTTGTGGAACATAATGCACTATCAATAGTGGATGAGCATGACATAGCAAGTAAATCATCACATGAGGTGGATATGATAGTCTTAGTTGGAATGCAATTTGAAACATTTAGACAAGTATCATCAAAAATATCACATGTAACGCCTATATCTACCTTTGGCTTAATGAGTGTAGAGGCAAGAAGAGTTTCATGAGTTTCCTCAAGCTTCTCATGAGAGACCAAAAGCATCTCATGAGAAGTCTTTAAATCATCATATTTATCTACTAAAGACTCATGGTCTTTTTTTAGAGCCTTAAACTTGACTCTCTCTTTGTCGTTTAACTCATTAAGCTCCTCAAGCATTTGTGCAAGATCATCATAAGACAATTCATCATCATCACTATCATCTTTTTCACTAACACAAGTAGATTTTACCTTAGTACTTCCTTTTGCCATGAGACAAAAAGAAGAGTATAGTGATGGAGCTTCCGTTATTGCGATCCCCGCCATGTTCTTCTTTCTTGGATTTGACTCACCACCGGAGTCGGAGCTTGAAGAAGAGTCGGAGCTATCTTCATTTGAGTCCCATTCTCCCACAAATGCTTCATTTCTACCCTTTTTCTTGTTCAACTTCTTGAAGAGCTTTTTATTCCCACTCTTCTCCTTGTTCTTCTTTTGAGATTTTTCATCTTCACTCTCTTGTTTGTTCCGGCATCTTGAGGCAAAATGACCCTTCTCATTGTACTCATAACACCTCACATTCTTTAGACTCCTTTTGGTTGACTTCTTGTCACCATTGTTCTTGAAATAACTTGAAGAGTTTCCTCTCTTTTTCATGAACCGGTTGAACTTTCTCACAAAGAGAGCCATCTCTTCATCTTCGGTATCACCATCACAAGAAGTTTCTTCTTCTTCACATTTCTTCTCCACCTTGGCTTTCAAGGCAATGTTCTTCTTGGATGAGGAGTGATCTTCGGAGCTTCCTTCAATTCACTTGTTCTTGTAAATCTCATTTGTGTTGATAGTCCCCAATAGTGTTGTGGGAGTCAAACTTGACATGTCCGAGTTAATAAGGAAGGTCACCAATGTGTCATACTTCTCGGGCAATGCTCTTAACATTTTTTGAGCAACTTCTAACTCCGTGTACTTCACTCCAACACCTTTTGCCGTTGCTCTTTAATTGTCCAGATCTTCAGGTTTTCCATCTTGTGATCCATTTACGCGGGACCTAATCATTTCCTTCACACTTAAGAAAAATATTAGTCCACAAACGCGTGTTTGTCATTAATTACCAAAACTCACATGGGGCCTAGATCTTCATAACGCACGCCACATGCACGCTTTTTTGAATCGCACTTTTATAGACCGCATGAATCACTGGAACCAGTCGGTAGAGGAAACTCTTCCGAAAATCCAATCGACACAACTTAGCCAGAGCTGATCGTGGATATAGAGTGAGCGATCGCGAAATCCCGTAGAGTTGATTTCCAAAAGAGGGCACTCATTAAGCATCTCAGGAGGTCTTCACTGACTCAGCCAGAGCTCATCATGGATATAGAGTAGGAAGACTGTGGCAGGTCTTAAGGGAAATTCTTAAGAGCCACAAACTTGTTAAGCACTCAAAAGCAGAGGGTCCTTCCAATGAATCAGCTAGAGCGGATCATGGATATAGAGTGGGAAAAAACCGCTACTGCTCCGATAATCATGCTTACAAGTGAACAAATTCCAAATTTGAATGATGTATCAAATTTAAATTTGAAGTATGGAGAATTGGAGACTTATCTTGGCGGCCACGGGCTGCGGCGGTGGTGGGATTGTTAAATCCCGCAAATTTCGCTTGGCAGAGTCTGGTGGAGAAAATCATGGCGAAGCCATAAATGGCGCTGAGGCGACAGGGACATTAGGTGGCGAATCTTCCTGCATGGCAAGGGATTTTTACCGTAGCGATACGATGACTGGAGAAGCGATCTTCAATGCGTCATCAGTGGGGTTCTGCTTTAAATAGGATGTTGGCGGTTCACCTCCCCGCTTGCTACTTGGACCTATAAATAGGTCCCTTTGGGTTCAGTTTCTCCAACATCTCGGCACAAATCATCTTCTTTGACATGACTCTTTTCTTCATTAGAAGGCGTAACCCTCTTGATGGCTTGGTGCGACGGTTTCTTGAAGGGTTATAAAGAGCCTCCAGACTTTGGGTAAGTGAATCTTCACTTGTTGATTTCTTTATAAATCTTGACTAGCGGAGTCTTGATCATTTTCCCTTCTTGAAGATCACCGACGTCTTGAAGGTGGGAACGCAAGCCCATGCGGTTACCTTATGGAGGACCTCCGTGCTCATCATGGGTGTGGCGAGCCCATGCGACGACCTTATGGAGGACCTCCGAGCGTGGCCTTGGCGCGGTGAGCCCATGTGACGACCTTACGTCATCATCCTCATGGGAATTGCTCGCCTTTCACTACCACAAAAATGGTCTTTAGTGACGCGGCTTTAGTGACGGGCAAAAGACATGCGTCAGTAATACACTTTTAGTGACAGGTTGATTCACACATGTTAGTAATGTTGTATCATTAGTGACATGGGTCATGGTATGACCCGTCACTATAGATTGACTACGGTCGCTGAAGCGCAATGGACATGCTTTCACCTCACTCATCCGCTTGCAAGGTATGGTGACGTGAGCGGCAAAGATAGATCATATGAATCCAACCAAGACCTTGCTCCGAAGAAGATCAATCGGATATTGAAGAAGGATCGCTATGGGAACCCAGTGGTTTGTTTCCACTGCTGCGAAGAGGGGCATTACCTCAATAAATGCCCACAACGTAAGGGTGGTGTCAAGGAATGCCCTAATTGAGTCTAAGCCCAAGCCCGAAGATGCAATCTCGAAGCCATCAATTTGAAGAAGTAAGTCAAGGAAAATTGAAGTCTATCCATAACCATCTATTTTTTTAGCCTTTTCGAATCTCGGGACGAGATTCTTGTTAAGGGGGTTAGATTGGTAACACCCCGATTTTCATCAAGCGTTAAAATAAAAGAAATAATTGAATAAATGAATTTCAAGAAAAGGATTCAGTGTAAATAGGAAAAGCTAAAAATGCATGCTTAAAAATTTCATTAAAAATATATATAATAAATCACAACTGGAGTACTTTCCTAAAATTCCCCTAACTCTAAAATTTCGTCTCAAAAATTTTATGGAATTTTGGTGCAAATGAAGTAACTAAGGTCTAATCAGTATTATTTCATCGTAAAACTCTAATAAAATAATGTTGTGCGAATTAAATATATTTAAAATAATATAAAACTAAATAAAATTTGGCTAAAGGAATGTCTAGTAAGTTTCCCTCACCACCTGAGTTTCCGAAGTTCGCTTCGAATCTCGGGACGAGATTCTTTGTAAGGGGGATAAGATTGTAGCACCCTGAATTTTCAATAATAATAATATAAGAAAATTAAATAATATTAATAAATAAATCAATTAAGAAATAAAAACTTCAAATGGATAAACTAAGTTTAAAAAAATAAGTGATTGAAATAGTAAATACTCAAAATACAAAGGAAGGAGTAAATTAAGGAAAATAAAAATTCTAAAAGAAAGGATTATTTTTAAAAATAAATATGAAAACTATCCAAATAAATCAAAACATTGAGAAATAGTTCAAATTTAATGTTGATAAAATTATTCTAGTTTCTATAAGCCAAGATATATTTTTGAGAATTTTTACAACATTTTAAAACCCTTGCTCTTAGCTCAAAAGCCAAATATCAATTTATGGAATTATTTTAATCAGAAAAACAATTTAAATTGCTTTTTAGCCGCAAACCTCGAATCTGCCTTAGCCCAGCCTAGCCCACTGCCTGAGCCACCGACACGTGGGACCCACATGTCGGCACCCTCTCACCCTTCCCGCGCTCCCGCCCCAGCCTCGACCCCACCCGTCAGCCTCTCGCACCCGCCTCCCTCTCACTGCCCCTAGACCCCACATGTCGGCACATTTTCCTTCGCGTGTGCCCATGACAGGTGGCCCCTACCTGTCAGATTCATCCTCCCCAAAGGAAAAATCCCCAATTTTCCGCACTGTTCATCACTGGTGACCTAGCTTCACAAATCCACCGTCGCCGGTCCCTTTCCATCAAATTGACTTGGGGATTGAGATCCCCGATCTCCGACGATCATATTCCCCTAAAAACCCAACGTGATATTGTCCTGATGGAAGCTAGCCGTGCTCATGGCAACCTCACCGATGCATGTATGGAATTGCTCCCCGGTTTCCTTCAATAGGCCTTCCTTTTTCGACGCCGACGACCCCTATATAACCCTCCCCTCCTCCGCCATTCACCACACTCCTGAATCACCCGAGCTTTCGCATTCTTGAGCACCATCGTCCTCTTCTCGCACCACCGTGCTATCTCGCCTCCAGCCGATGGCCGCCGTCACCAGAGACCTCCGATCACCAAGCCGTCGACACCCTCGAGACCGCCGTCGCCTCCTCTACCCCGGCGTCGCCCTCGGTTCCATCGCCGATCGCCAGAGTACCGCCATCACTAACAACCCGAGAGTGCTCATCACCACTGTTCGACGTCGGCCTCGTCTCTTCGCCATCAACCCTCATTCCCGGTATGGAATTGATCCTTGAGCTATAACCTTTCCATTTTCGCACTCGATTTAGGCCCTAGGCCATCACCGCCACCACTGTACCCACCGCCATCCACTGCCGACGCTGGAGAAGAACATCGTACCCTTTTTACCCTAGTTCCGTGCCGGATCCAACTGGGACCGCCAGATCTACAGCGCACGGCCAGGATTAAATCCCAAAATCAAGCACCCAAATGCGTTTGACCCACCATTGACAGGTACCAGGTGATCCCAGCCGATCATCACCACTTAAAGCCCCTGCTTGATCACAGCCGTCCATGCGTACCTTTTTGCCCGGATTTAATCTTCATCGTCCGTTTTCATTAAAACCACCCCGCACAGCCCGCAACCTTCTGATCAGGATCCAACGGTCTAGAGGATCCTAGTGAAAGCGCATAGTGCGCGGGTCCATGGTGGGCCTGGCTCACTGTGGACCAGAGGCTATTTCAGTTTAAACAAAAATTACAGAAAATCAATTTAAACTTCAAAAATTCACATCTCACTCATTTTAACTCCAAATTTCACCAAACAAATTTTAGAAAATTCTAAATTTAATTCTCTACAACTTTAGCTAATTTAATTGATATGTTTTGTACTGTTATTTTATTTCTTTTAATTTTTTATTATTCTTGTTTTGTGTGCCGAGAAGATTTCGCCGCCACCGAGGAGCCAAAATATTTTCCAGAGATCCCTCCGTCCCTTTTTTTAATCAAGGCAAGTCACTACCCCCCATTTTGATCATAATTGAGCCCAATTTTTATTTAATTATCGCTATAACTCATAGGATATAATTGCATTAGTCAAATCAAAAACCTTACACTATATTAGATCCCTGGCCCTATTGTGCAAACCCAAGCCATGCTCATTGAGCCTAAACTCCTTGTCACCTTATTATTAAATATTAGCTAGTGTCCAATGTACCGACACAACCGCTATAGGATAAAAATGAGTCGTAGTGGATGGATTTCTGTTATATGATTTCGCCGATACGTCTCACCCATGGAATTCTGTTGGTCAGGGAGTGTTGGTTAGCATGGTGGGTTTCCGGGTGCAAGCTAGGGCATTGGTTGGTAGCACCCGGGGCACTATAAGGACTGGTCTGCGGGATCTGTTGCGATATATTTCGTACTAACCACAAGTCTAGTGGGTAAGTCTTAACTGGAGATATGGAGCATTCCAACTTGAGGCACCATAGAGGAGGAGGACAAGTGCACCTGTGGGTGGCTTATTCAGGCTCAAGGGGGGTACGGAGTGGACCTGACGCATCGGGGCTCCATATGAAACCTACATATGTAAGAGAGGAGTTATTGAGTTGGTACGTTTCATGCTAAAGGTTTTGGCATGAGTTCCTTCGGGGTAACATGGTGTCATCTCGACACACTTTGGTGTGCGGGAATGAGTGCCTTGTGGGTACAGTAGTACACCTTTGATCAGAGTATAATCTTTTTGAAAACTCGTGCCCACGGTCAAGGGCAGGTTGGGCAATGTTCACCGCATTTAGTTTACTTTTGTATGAATGATTGTATGATTCATGGCATGTAAGGACTGTTGAGCGAGGGTGAGCTTACTGTACCCCTCGAGTTAGAAGATGATGCATTACACATGTTTACATTTTGTACTAATAACCTGACTTCATTAAATGCTTTACAGCTGTACTTTTCCACAAACATGAGCCACTGCCTTCCTTGTTATTACCTTGCATTATAATTGCATTCGGTGGCTTTCTGAGTACGATTGTACTCACCCCCGTTGACTTACACCACCAAAGGCAGTCTACTACGAGGAGGATGACGGTCTGGAGTAGCGACCCAGTCAAGGCACGAGACTGGAAGGAGGAGTTCATCTAGAGGACTTATTTTATTAGTTTCTCTTTTATTTAACTCTTTTGTAATAATATGGTCTATGAACCATGATTGTTTAGCGTATCGTACGCAGTCGTGTGATGAACATCTTGTTTTATTGATTTCTATGGAATTTCAATAAAATCCTGATTTATTAAATCCGGGGCGTGACAGTCATCACACTTTCATTTTGCGCAACCCTAACTTACTCCTGCCATTGTCGTCACCTTCGTCGCTCCATCGCTCATGCCCTTCATCGTCATTCTCACAAGTTTGTCTATGCTTACTATTAAATCTCAGTTTAAAGATCGATCTTCATGTAAGCAAAATTTGTTTATTGAATTTGTGAATAAGGGATATGGCAACATATCTGAATGATATATAAGTACCAACCTATGTTCCTGATAGTTGCTTAGTAAAGATCAATCATCTCATTCACGGGGGCGTCACTAGGTCAATTTAGTTATAGTTTTTTGTACATTGCATGTCCTATTTTTTGTGTTAATTAACAAATTGAAGCATATCTATTACTATTGTAGTATTTATCAAAAATATTTTGTGAAGTCAATAACATTTGTGCGGGCGACACCCTTAAAATAATGACAAGAGATGGGTGCACCATTGCGGTTGAGGTTGTGAGCTGTGGAGGGCGGTGGTACGATATGACTCCACAAAGGGTGGAGTGAATTTAGCCAAAGAGGTGGCCTAACACAAGGGGACTATTTGGTATTAACAATGGGACAAACCCCATTGACTGTTATAGTAAAATTTTACACTAACTTTGGTGATGAGAAGACCCCAACAACCATCAAAGTGGATGACAACGACAATAGTGGTATACATAGAGAAGCGATGACATCACTTAACATGGACATCTTTTGTTTATGTTCTTATCATGCATGGTTTCTTATAATGTCAGGGGTGGGTCCTAGAAATGTTGTAGACAGGAAGGGGAAGGCGATAGCTAGGGAGGTCGACACCGACTAAATGGACCAATTGAAGTACATATGTTATTTTAGCAATCCAACAGATGTAACTCCAGCAAAGAAGATTCTCCTACAAGATATATCGGAAGTTTTATCCCCCGAGAGTCAGTTATATGTCTGCACAATAAATAACACAATCATCAACAAGAAGTCGGTGGTAAGTTATTTGATCATGTACTTAATTTATACAAATAGAATTCTCTAATAGTTTTGTTTAAATTTTATTTTATAGTACTTCTCAAGGCAGTACTATGGCAAGTATATCACACCTCACCTACACCAGCAGACCACCGAGATCCAAGTGGCAGCAACATGGTCTGATGTAGTCCCAATTGCGATGCATCAAGGGACTGATGGACGGTGCTATCTAACTAAAGGTTTTGGACAATTTCTTAGCGACAACTCGCTAGAAGTTGGGACAGTGTACGCCTTCTAGGTCAATGTTGGAGCTAATGGCATTGAGGTTGTAATGTATGTACTATAAACCTAGGATGAATTATGACTTGTGATGAATTAACTTTTGTGACGCATTATCAAGGATGACTGTGATGTGTTTAATTCACTATTTGATGGCTTTAATCCAAGCTGCAATCTAAAAACATGTTTATGATGTGTTTTGGAAACTTGACTGCAAAATTCAGGCACCTTCCATTTCAACATTGTTACCCTTATTTTTTTAAAAAAATTACCATAACATTAGTGATGGGTAACAATAATTACCCGTCAATAATGAAGCATTTAGTGACGGGTAACAATAATTATCCGTCACTGAAGGTATATGTCAAAAAAGCCATAGGAGTCATCAGCGACGGGTCATAATGTGCACCCATCACTAATGACGCCTCCTACGTGGGTACCGAGGGTCGGCCTTTCATTTCCCGCAACCCTAACCCTAACACTCCCACCGCCGCCGTCATTAGCGACGGGTCATAATGTGCACTCATCACTGATGACTCGTCCCGCCTATAAATTGATGGGTACCAAGGGTCGGGCTTTCATTTCCAGCAACCCTATACCCTAACACTCCCACCGCCGTCTTCGGCTTCATCGTGCTCCTAGCTTGGCCACATGTCCCGTCGGCGCACGTGGCCGCCCTACTCGTCGCCACCATGGTTGCATCTTCCTCCTCCTAAGGTTCGTCGTCGTCCTCTTCCTCGTTTTGTCTAACTTCCACCACTTTTGTCTAACTAGCTAACTTCCACCACCATTGTTATAGGGTATCCTGACCTACTGCTTTTATCCAATTTCTCCGAGATAATTGATGGTCTTAGCCAATTTCTTTGAGATAATGCCCTCGAAGTTAGCATGACTCAACGTGGTGGTACTCCTACCCATGGCCGGTAGGTGCTCCTCCTACCCATGGCTAGTGGGTCTCCTATACTACCCACTGGTCATCTACTGGCCATGCTACAAGCTTGGAAGACACTATTCAAGCTTTAGATATAGCTATAGGGGCTTCAAGATAATATACAAGCTCTTGATATAGCTATAGGGTAGATAGTATTCAAAAGCCATGTGATCATCTTGTGTCGCTCTTTGTTTTAGCTATAGGTTTATAGTTAGTAGCTATGAAATTGTCTTGTGTCGCTCATTGTTTTAGCCATTTATTTGAGATAGCGAGGTAGAAGTTAATAAATGTGCTACAAATTTGGCAATGAATCTTATGTGATGTATTGTTTGTGATTTGCTTTTGATGTTGCATGTGTTAAATGGCTGTCAAATCCTAGTTGCAGCCTAAAAATTATTTTTTTGAAATAACCATAATATTACTGACGGGTGATAATAATCACCTGTCACTGATGAAAACATTAGTGACGTGCAACAATGGTCGCCCATCACTAATGAATACATTATTTTTTTGAAATGACCATAATATTAGTGATGGGTGATAATTATCAACTGTCACCGATTAAAACATCAGTGACGGGTGATAACTGTCACCCGTCACCAAGAGGCGTTACAGGTGATCCTATTGGACTGAGGTCGACTCTTTAGTGATGGGTGTTTACCCATCACTATTGATGCCACATTATTGACGCGATAAGGGTGACGGAAGACATGCCCGTCACTAATGTACGTTATAACCCGTCATTAATTTGGTGCGGCGCTGCTTCCATAGGTTTGGAGCAGCATAGAGGAAGACGCGGCAGAGGAGTCCTTGCTGAGCAGATGAAAAGCTCACCAAGGCTCTCTACAGTCGTCCCCCAGGAAGAGGGACCATCTCTCTCGACCTGCTAGCTTTCCCAGCGTACTAGTGCTCCTAGCTGGGGATCCTCCCTAATTCGCTTCTTCCTCGGGGTATCAATAGAGGGCTTCCTCATCCTTACGGAGCCCTTCGACGTGTCCTCGAGGAGGCTAGATCCTGTTGAGCAGATAAAAATAGAGTAGAAGAAATCATTGTATATGTACATCTCATCAGAATGTAAAAAAGATTTCTTCATTATCAGCCTTTGCTTTCTTGTCCGACTGTGTTCAAAACTTGGCCCAACTTAATTTATATAGCTAAGGTTAGAACGTAGGGAACTCAGGCCGCATGCACGCTATTTAGGACCATTGGCATCACATTTGGCCAAGGGCGACTATCAACAGTCGGTCAAAGACAGTGCTCGTTAGAGCCCTCGGGCAAATGAATGACCCTCACATTGACTACGCCAGAGCGGATCGCGGTTGCTTTAGTCAGAGTGATTGAATCGTAGATGCTCGAGTGTCAAGCAGGCTTTCAAACTCTGAGAGTTCAGGCAAAGAGGAATCTAGCATCTCTTCAATCCAACAATAGTCGAGCTAGAGCGGGTCATGGTTGTTCGTCTAGAGTGCTGGCAAACGTTCATCTCGGCAAAGGCTGAGTAAGAGCTGATTGTGACCTCGAAGCTAGAGTAGAGGAAATCGATAAATCACGTTGTAGCCAAGCTAGAGCAGATCGTGGCATCGAGGGCAGAACAGATATAGGTCGAAACATGTGGAACGCAATATCCAGGAAAGAAAATGTCTTTATTATGAAATAATATAAAAGACTTACCTCACTCAAGGATAAAATCGCCTAAGGTGTTTGATATTCTAGGAGTTCACCAACTTCTAGCCATCTTCTTGCATCAAGCGATAGGATCTCGGGTGTGTAGCCTCAGTGATAATGAAGGGTCCTTCCCATGGAGTCGAGAGCTTGTGGGTCCCGATTGCTGATTGGACTCGGCGCAGGACTAGGTCACCCACTCAGAAAGATTGTTGGTGAATATTCTGATCATGATACCTCTGAAGGCCTTGTTGGTACCGGACGGTCTACAAGGAAGCAGCTAGTCGGGCTTCTTACATATTGTTGATGTCTTCTTGTCGAGTATGTTTGGTGGCGCCTTCAATATACTGAACTATCTTCGGGGTTCTATGTAGCATGTCCACCCAGAGGACGGCCTCCGACACATACACCAAGAAGAATGGGGTTTGACCGGTGGCCCTATTGGGCTGTGTGTGGAGACCCCAAAGAACAGCGGGCAACTCCTTCATCTAGCGACCGCCGTATTTGTGTAGAGGATCAAACACTCTTTCTTTAAGCCCTTGTAGAATCATTCTGTTGGCACGCTCGACCTGCCCATTGGCCCGAGGGTGCGCAACTGAGGCGTATTTGACTTCAATGCATCGATCTTTGTAGAAGTCCCAAAAATCATCGGTCGTGAACTGAGTCCCTAGATCTGTAATGATCTGGTTTAGGACTCCGAACCGGTAGATTATGCTTTCAATGAATTCCACTTCCTTCTTGGCTGTGCTGATCTTCCGCGGCATGACTTCAATCCATTTGGAGAACTTGTCAATGGCCACAAAAAGACGATCATACTCCTACGGAGCCTTTGAAAATGGCCCTACCATATCCAGCCCCCCAGCAAGCGAAATGCCAAGAAGATGGTATGGTCTGGAGAGCTTGTGCAAGAAGGTGGTGTTGATTAGCGAAGAATTGGCACCCTTTGCAACTGCGTACCAGTCGGCGAGCATATGAGTTGGCAGTCGGCCAATAAAATCCAGCCCAAAATTGGTTGTCAACTAGCGTGCCGGGACCAACGTGGTTCCCGCAGGTGCTGGCATGGATTTCCTCTAGGATCTTCTGTCCTTTAGCCTTATCAATGCAGTTCAACAATACTCGGGTGGACGCGGTTCTTCTGAACAACTCCGACCCGATCAGGACGTATTGCTTTCTCCTTATGTACAGCCGAATAGCTGCATCTTTATCTTGGAGAACCTTATTAGTGAGGATGAAATGGATCAGTGGTCAGCGCCAATCTTCTTCTTCACCAGTAGTAATTATGGCGACTAATGCAACTTCAACTTTGGGAGGCTACGAGCCTTCTTCTTTGATGGACAACTTCGACAGATCTTGAAGGAATATCCCTCTAGGAACCGTTGCTCTTGATGATATGAGCTTCACCAGTGCATCGGCAACCGAGTTCTTGTCCCGAGGGACGCGATGGAACTCTAGGCTATCGAACTTGCCTTCCAGCTTGAGGATCACCTGGCAGTAGGCATCCATATTCTCGTTGACACAAGTCCAGTCTTTGTTCACTTGGCTGATCACCAGCTTTGAATCTTTGAACACCAATAGTTGTTGAATCCCTAAGGAGACATCAATGCAGAGTCCATGGAGCATAGCCTCATACTCGACCACTTTGTTGGATGCGGAGAAGCACAGGCGGAGGACATACTTCAAATCTTCACCTTGGGGAGATGTCAAGAGCACTCTGGCACTCGCCCCCTCTAGGTTGAGAGAACCATCAAAATGGAGGGTTCGGAAGCTCTCGACGACGATCTCCATTGGCAACTGGTACTTAGTCCACTCGGTGACAAAGTCAGTGAGCACTTGAGACGTGATGGCAGTCATCGGCTTGAAGTTGATGGTGTACTCTCCGAGCTCTATTGCCCATCCGGTGATGCGCCCGACGACATCCCGATTTCTCAGGATGTCACCGAGTAGGAACTCGGTGACTACCTCCACGAGGTGGGCTTGGAAGTAGTGCTTGATCTTCTAGGCGGTGATGAGGACGGTGTACAGCAACTTCTGCACCTAGGGATATTGAACCTTTGATGGCCCCAGAACTTATGATATGAAGTAGACTAGCCATTGAACCAGGTGGGCTAGCCCCTATTCCGGTCGTTTGACGACCAAGGCAGTGCTGACCACATGTGTGGTGGCGGTGATGTAGAGGCGGAGGGACTCCTCCCGTGTCGGTGTAGCAAGTGTTGGTTGAGACATCAGGAACTTCTTGGGGTCGACGAATGCTCGGGCCGCTTATTCAGTCCAGGTGAAGTCTTCTTTCTTCGACAACTTGAAAAATGGCATCCCTCGGTCCCCAAGCCACAAAATAAACCGGCCTAGGGAAGTCGTGCAACCGGCCAAGCACTGGACGTGCTTGACGTCGGCAGGCCTAGCCATGTTCAGGATTGATAAAATCTTCTCTAGGTTGGCTTCAATTCCTCGGTGGCTGACGATGAAGCTGAGTAATTTTCTCGTCGGGACTCCAAATACACATTTCTCTAGATTGAGTTTCCAACGAAATCTACGAAGGTTATTCACCGTCTCTTGGAGATCCCCGATGAGGTCTTCAGGTTCCTTGGTCTTGATCACCACATCATCAACATAAGCCTCCAAAATGTGACCGATCTGATCGGCAAAGCAATGATGGATAGCTCGTTGGTAAGTGGCTCCAGCATTCTTCAGCCCAAAAGCCATGGAAGTGTAGTAGTAGGCACCGAATGGCATGATGAAGGCGATCTTCTTCTGATCTTCTTTCAGGATAATTGGATGGTAGCCTAAGTAACAATCTAGGAAGCACAGGAGGGCGTTGTGGGTGGTCAAATCAATGACCTGATCAATGCGCAGCAGCGGGAATGGATCCTTCAGGCATCGCTTGTTGAGGTCAATGTAGTCAACGCACATTCTCCATTTTCTGCTCTTCTTCTACACAAGGACTGGGTTAGCCAACCAGTCCATGGTTGCGCCTCCTTGATGAAGCCGGCTACCAAGAGGTGGGTGACTTCTTCCTTGATGAGCTTCTTGCGGTCCTTAGTGAACCATCGCATCTTCTGCTTGACCAGCGAGGCAGCTAGGTCGATGTGGAGTTCGTGCTCGATCATCTTCTGAGGTACGCCTAGCATGTCAGAGGGTTGCCAAGCGAAGATGTTGGTGTTGGAGCGGGGAAAGCTGATGAGCGCGCTTTCCTATTTAGGATCTAGTGTGACCCTGATCAGAGCTGTCTTGGAGGGATCATCTTCTGATAGCTGAATACTTTTGTACTCGATCGGCGATGGCGTCAGCGCGGTCGGTGATGGCGCAGAACTCGAGAGATTGAGCTCGTCGGCTGATGCGGTATTGGCATCTTGAAGCATCTCCGTCATGCAGACAGACATGTCCATGGCCTCGCACAACGTGAGGCTGTACTGCTCGCAATCATGCGAGGTGGCGACGTCCCCCTTCATAGAGAAGGCCCCACCTGGTCTTGGGATCTTGAGGACCAAGTAGGTGTAGTAGGGCACCGCCATGACTTAGGACAACATGATACGTAGTCTCGAAATCTGCCACAAAGAACTTGACATGTTCGGTTCAATAGTTGTCCCGAACACCAAATGTCACCAGCAAGGTGGTTGTGCCGAGGGGAAGGGACACCTTCTGTAGCGCCCAGATTTAGTATATCCCAAACTTTATTGAAATTCCATAGAAAATCAATAATTATAAGATGTTCATCACACGATGACGCACATACGTCAAACATTGGTGGCTCGTAGACCACATTATTACACAAAGATTAAAATAAAATAAACTATGAAAATAATAAACTCGACGAACATCTTCTCCAGGGTCGCTTTCTTGACTAGGTCGCTACTCCAGACCATCCTCATCGTAGTATGCCTCTGAAGTGATTTTCCAACGGGTGAGTATAAACGTACTCAACAAGCCACCGAGAAAATGCAATAATAATGCAAGATAATAACAAAGGGAGGTAATGGTTTAAAGTGCGGAAAAGTACATTTTTATCTTGCAGCCTTTAATGTGAGTCTGATTTATTCATAAAAAATATTTAAATCATGGATGATGCAACATCTTCTAACTCGAGGAGTACAGTCAGCCCTCCTTGCTCAACTATCCTTACATGCCCAATCAATCATGCAACACTTCTCAAACATAGACTAACTGTGGGATGTCACTCCACTCGCCCTTGACCGTGAGCTCGGCTTTTTGAAAAGATTTAACTCTGATCAGAGGTGTACCACTATACCCACAAGGCACTCATTCCCGCACACCGCAGTGTGTCAAATGACCCAAGTCATAGGAACTTATGCTGAAACCGTTAGCATGAACCGCTCCAACTCAATGACACACACTATAGGTTTCACCGGCGTGCCGGCGCACCGGACCAACGTCAAGCTCCCTTTTGTGCCACATGGCCCAAGACACCTACAGGTGCTACTTGCCCCTCTCCACATAGTACCTCGGGTTGGAACGACCCATACTTCTAGTTAAGACTAACCCACTAGACTTATGGTTGGTACGGAAGTGCTTTGCAACGAATCCCGCGGACCGGTCCTTATAGTGCCCCGGGTGCGACTAACCAATGCCCTCGCTTGCACCCGGAACCCACCATGCAAACTTATCAAACCAATTCCAAGTCCAACAGAATACCAGGGGTGAGAGACATAGGGGATCATATATTAGAATCCAAGTACATACGACTCGTTTTTAAGCCTATAGCAGTTGTGTCGATACATTGGACACTTCTAATATTAATAAGTATACTGGTGATAAGGAATTCAGGCTTGATAACATGGCTTGGGTTTGCACATCGAGGTCGGGGATTCGATAATTATAATATAGGGTTATCCATTTGACTAATGCAAAGATAACCTATGAGTTTTAGCGATATTTAATTGAAAAATGGGCTCAATATGCTCAAAATGGGGTTGGTGACTTGCTTTGTTCAGTGAAAGTAGAATGGTGAGCTTCGAGAAAGTATTTTGCCTCTTCGACGACGTCGTAATCTTCTCGGTAGGCAAATTGAGAAATAACAATAAATCAAAACAATATAAAATCACAACACAAGCATACAAATTTTAATGAGTCAAATTGAAGGGGATAAAATGTAAAGCCTCTAAAATTAAAATAGGGGTTTTTATAATTAATTTAAGGGAGTTATGGATTTTTGAAGGTATAAATTGATTTCTACTTTATTCTCCAATTAAACAATGTAAAATGTTCAGTATAAACACACAAATTTTATTGGATGAATCTAAATACATCAAAAATACAAGTTTTCTAAAATTTAAATGGGAATTTTTAGAGTCAATTTCAAGGAGTTATGAATTTTTGAAGTTAGGAATTCATTTCTTCAATTTTATTTTAATCCCAATTAAATAATATAAAATATCCAGTGAAAACATATAAATTTTATTGGATGAATAGAAAGAGAATAAAAAGATAAACTTTTTTAAATTTGAATGGTCAAATTTGGAGTTAATTTGACCAAGTTATGAATTTCTAAAGTTTAAACTAATTTCTGGAATTTAATTTAAATCATAATTCAGTCTTCGGTCCATGGTGGACTGGGTTCACCATGAACCAACACATTGTGTTGTGATCCAGAGCACATATCACCGTTGGATCGAGATCTGGCGGCCATAGTACGTGCAGGCGGTTTAAATAGAAATCGACGGCTGAGATTAGACGATACCCCTTCGCCGAGATCAGACAACCTAGATTAAATCCCGAGGGGATATATCCTCCACCGTATGATCAAGATCGTACGGTCGGGATCAAATCCAACACGGCACAGTATAACTATTGTGTCGGTCGTCTTATCCGGCGATGGCCGAGTACGGCGAGGGCCCTAGCGACGGCGGTAGTGGCATAATGTTCGATGTAAGCCCGGAAATGCGATGAAAATAGAGAGGGGGTCCTGATGGTACTGTCGGTGAGGCTCGGGGTCGACTAGATGAGGCCAATGACGTGCGAGGCGGCGCCGAACTCTCGGGTCCTCGTCGGCGACGGCGTTTCGGTGGCGATGAGCTCGAGCGAAGTAGTGGCCGAGGTCGAGGAGGCGATGGGGATCACTTTGGTGGCGTCGGCGGGGCGAGGGGAGTACTCCGGCAATGACGAGCGGCGGCTGGAGGCAAGATAGAGGAGCGGCGCTAAAACGGCAACACGAGCTCATGCTTCTGGCTAGGAGTAGCAATTGAGCGGTGTGAGGGAGGCGGTGTGCTCCGAGGCTCCTTTTATAGTGCTCTAGCGAGGGTGAGAGGGCCAGGCGCAGTGAAGACCGAGAAAAGAGGAAGCTTAACTCCGGTGAGGCCATTACAGCGATTAAGAGACTTAAAACGAGGGGATCCGAGGAAAAACATGTGGCGACATAACGAGGATCATCATTTCGTCGTAAACAGAGCTCGGGCCCACGGCGGAGGCGATCGGGACATAACCACGGTGGCCGGGGATCTCGGGCATGCGAGGAAGACGAAGACTGGTAGGTGGGACCCACTGGTCGGTGAGCGCGAAAGGATGAGGGCGCTAACGGTCGGCGCCGACAGGTGGGGCTAGGGTGAGAGATGTGAGGGGACAGGACTGACAGGTGGGACCATGCTCAGGTATGAGGCTGGGTGCGCCGATAGGCGGGGCCCGCTGGTCAGTGAGAGGGCAGTGTGATGGTTGGGTTGGGCCAGCTGGGGAGAGAGAAATGAGGGGAGCGGCCCATTAGTATTTAAATTGATTTTCTAAATAAAAATAATTGCAGAAATTGATTCTTAAATTATGGACTAGCATCCAAGGTTGGAAAAAATTTGTAAAAATTCCCAAAATTGCATCTTGGTCTTAGGAACATAATATAAATTTTCCAGACCATGATTTGAATTATTTCTCTGGATTCTATTTATTTAGGCTGTTATGACTTTATGAGAATTAAAATAAATCTTTTCTTAAAAATTATGATTTTTCTGAATTTATTTTATTGCTCTAAAATTTGGGGTGTTACAAACCTACCCCCTCACAGAGAATCTCGTCCTGAGATTCGGGAATTTCCTAGAATAGCTCGGGGTATTGGGCTTTTAGGTCATCCTCTTTTTCCCAGGTGGCTTCTTCGACGGGGTGGTTATTCCACTGAACCTTGCATAAATGAACCTCGATTTGATCGTTCGGTGGGTACTCGAAGACACTTCTTCAATTGGGAGACATGAAACACATTGTGTACTCTTGCTAAGGAGGATGGTAGCTCCAACTGGTATGCGACCTCTCCTTGTCGACGAATGATCTGAAACGGGCCAACATAACGGGGAGCTAACTTCCCCTTCATGTTGAACCTTTGAGTGCCTTGGAGGGGAGTGACTCGAAGATAGACGTAATCACCTTCCTTGAAGGCTAAATCTCTGCGTCAGTTGTCGACATAACTCTTTTGGCGGGATTGGGATATCTTCAATCGGTCCTAGATGACCTTTAATTTAGCTTCAGCCTATCGCAGAATATCCGTACCAAACAACTGAGATTCACCAGCTTGATCCCAAAGTAGCGGCGTTCGGCACTTACGTCCATATAATGCCTCGAATGGTGACATCTGTAGGCTGACCTGATAGCTATTGTTGTAGGAGAACTCTGCATAGGGCAAACTCTTGTCCCACATTCCACCAAAGTCTATGGTGCAGGACCTAAGCATATCTTCCAACACATGGTTCACCCTTTCGGTCTGACCATCGGTCTATGGATGATATGTTGAGCTAAAGTTCAGCCTGGTGTCGAGCTCTTCCTGAAGATTCTTCCAAAACTTGGAGGTGCACTGACTACCTCGGTCATACATAATCTTCTTTGGAACCCCATGTAAACACATGATCCGGGTCATGTATAACTCAGCTAGCTTCGAACTACTGTACGTCGTCTTGATAGGGATGAAATGAGCCACCTTGGTGAGTCGATCGATGATCACCCAAATGGAATCATACCCAGCCTAGGTCCTGGGAAGTATAGTAATGAAGTCCATTCCTACCTCTTCCCACTTCCATTCGGGAACCTTGAGGGGTTGTAAAAGACCGACAGGTCTCTAGTGTTCTGCCTTGACTCGTTGACAAGTGTCACACCTTGCCACATATTCAGCTATCTCTCTCTTCATACTGACCCACCAATATTTCTCTTTCAGGTCTTGGTACATCTTGGTAGTCTCGGGATGTATGGAGTACAAGGTCTCATGGGATTCTTCAAGAATGAGGGCCTTCAGCTCTTGCTTGTTGGACATGCATATCCTATTTCCGAACCATACGGTGCCAACCTCATCTTCGGAGAACCCTGGGGCTTTTCCCCTCCTCATATTCTTCTGGATCTCAGCTATGTTGGGGTCTTCCTTCTGTGTCTCATGGATCTGGTCCATCAAGACAGGCCTGGGTTCAAGTACAGCGAGGTACTCCCTGGTGGTGATCCCTAAGTTCAATCTTTCCATCTCTTTATATAGTACAGGGGCCTGATCTTGTATTGCGAGGGCATTGCAGTATCCCTTCTGGCTTAGAGCATCTACCACTACATTTGTCTTACCAGGAAGGTAATGGATGCCTAAGTCATAATTCTTGATCAGTTCCAACCATCTTCTCTCCCTAAGGTTCAGATCTGGTTGGGTGAATATGTACTTGAGACTCTTGTGGTCGGTGAAGACTTCACACCTGTTACCCACAAGGTAATGCCTCCATATCTTCAGTGCATGGACTACTGCTGCTAGTTCTTAGTCATGTGTGGGGTAGTTCATCTCGTGCGGTCTCAATTGTGGTGAGGCGTATGATATTACTTTCTCGTCTTGCATGAGAACACACCCTAGTCCAAGGCGAGAAGCATCGTAGTAGACATGGAAGTATTTCCGGATGTCTGGCAGTGTCAACATTGGGGCTGATACGAGTCTCTTCTTGAGGGTTTGGAAGCTTTCTTCGCAGGCTAGAGTCCTTTTGAATTTTACTTCCTTCTGTAATAATATGGTCATGGGCTTGGCGATCTTGGAAAAATTCTCGATGAATCGCCGGTAATATCTGGCCAAACCTAGAAAACTCCGGATCTTCGATACATTCCGAGGTTGCAACCAATTTGTTACTACTTCCATAGTGGTCGGATCCACGGCTATTCCTCCGGCAGATATGACATGCCCCGAGAACTTCACTTCGGACGACCATAATTCACACTTTCTATAATTGGCATATAGCTGATGCTCCCGTAAATTTCCCAAGGTCAGACGGAGATGGGCTTCATGCTCTTCCTTGGTCTTGGAGTAGACGAGTATATCGTCTATGAACACCACAATGAACTTGTCCTAGAACTCCATGAAGACATTGTTCATCATGTTCATGAAGAATGCGGGGGCATTCATGAGTCCGAAAGATATCATCGTATACATAGTCTTGGGGATGTCCTCTTCTCTGATCCTGAGCTAATGGTAGCTTGATTAGAGGTCAACCTTAGAAAAGACTGAGGCTCCCTTGAGCCGATCGAACAAGTCGTCAATTTGTGGTAAAGGGTACTTGTTCTTGATGGTTACATCATTCAAAGCCCTATAGTCCACACACATCATCTTTGTCTTATCCTTCTTCATGGTGAATATGACCGGTGCTCCCCAAGGTGAGGTACTCGGTCGAATATGCCCTTTCTGTTCAAGCTCTTCAATGTTACTCTTCACTTCGTCTAGTTCATTTACGGCCATCCGATATGGTCGTTTGGAGATGGGCGTGGTTCCAGGGATGAGCTCGATCCTGAATTCGATGTCCCTCTTGGGTGGTATTCCTGGAAGTTCTTCAGGAAAAACGTCCACATACTCTCGGACTATAGGCACTTCTTGTACTACCATTTGGTGGAGAGAAGTCCTTCTCAGACCCTAGGTGGCCATCTCAAAGGTGATGGTGATTCCATCCTCGTTGGTTACGGTGACAGACTTGCTGGTGCAGTCTATCATTCTCTTCTACTTCATTAACCAATCCATACCGAGGATGAGGTCTAAGCCCTTACAATCTATAAGGATCGAGTCTGCCCAAAATAATACCCCTTGGATTTCTATCCTTATCCTTGGGCTAAAATGGGTGGCTAGATTTTGGTTGCCGGGGGTGGCAATTACCAAAGGCTTAGGTAGTTGGAGTACGTCTAGTCCATTATTTTTCACAAAATCCTTAGATATGGAGTGTGTTGCTCCCGAGTCGAACAATACTATTGCGGGTATGGAACTGGCAGTAAACATACCGAGGATGACTTACAGGGCTTCTTGGGCTTGTTCCGCGGTGATGTGGTTGACACGGGCGCAGATCGTCGGGTTGGGAGCGGCTCCTTGGGTTTGCTTGGGGTGAGGACACTGATAGGAGTAGTGCCCTTCCTTGCGACAGTTGAAGCACACCACCGGCTTGTCGTTCCGGTCTCTCAGGGTGGTGGTCTTGATGGCCGGTGCTGATGGGGACAATGGAGCTAGTGGAGCTGGGCGGGGGTTCCCAATATTCGGACCACTGGAGTTATACTGCGGCCTGAAGGCGGGACGAGGGTGATGGCTTGGTGCATGGTATGGAGGAGTGAAGCGGGGCCTCTGAAAGATTCAATGGTTGTGCTTCAAGGCTATCATCTTCCTCTTCTTGAGGTCCAGCTGGTTCTGCTCAGTCTCCTGGATGATAGCTTTATTCACCAATTGTTGGAAGTTTTGCGTAGTCCACTGTGACAAGTTGGACGGATAGCTCGTCCTTCAGTCCCCGGAAGAACTTCGCCTGACTGGCAGCGTCGATGCGGACTTCCTCTGGCGCATAACGGGCCAAACGGTTGAACTCGTGGAGGTATTCTGTGACCAACTTGCCTCCCTGTTGCAAGTCGCGGAATTCTTGCTGCTTCTGGGCCACTACCCGAGCTGATACATGGGCGGCACGAAAGGCGGTGGAGAATTCCGCCCAGGTGACCAAGTGACCTTCAGGTTAGGATTCCCGATAGTTGTCCCACCACTCTCCTTTTGGGCCCTAGAGTTGATGGGCGGCAAAGACCACTCACTACGAGCCTGAGCATGGGAGGAGGTCCAACTTCTTCTCGATCGTGCTCAACCAATCCCCTGCCTCCATGGGGTTGGTCGTACTCGAGAAGGTGGGAGGTCGCACTCGTAAGAATTCTGACAGTTGGGTGGCGGGGGCCGGTGCGGGGGCTTGAGGGCGTAGAGGTAACTCCAAGTGGTATTGTTGCTATAGACAGTTTATCTGAGCCTGCTGCTCATGCATGTGGGCCTGTTTCTGCTGCATCTGCGCCAATAGCGTGGTGATGAGTTGATTTTGATTGGCCATCATCTCGGCCAAGGTAGGGATGTTGGAAACTAGTGTCTCGGTCTGGCGTTGCCCTGGTACTTCTCCATTGGGCACCACGTGGCTTGGTAGGTTTGGGGTGGAAGACGGGTTCTTCTCGTTGGCCATTCTGAAGATGAAATTTTCCCAAGATCATAAGAGGAGGTTTAGAAAATGAAACTCAAAATATCTCACAGATTTCTTTATTAAATGTGATATGAAATTCATTACAATTCAGCTCTTATTTTCTATCTCACCCATAGCACAAGTCGCTTATGGATGGTATCACAAACAAGAAAAACAAACATCCGGTGTCCAGCGTCTACTATAATCATCTAGGGCTATTGTGGGTGCCGTCGTGGGTGTTTTCAGACCCTTGGACAAATCATGCTGTGGTGCTAGGCTCAGCCTTGTCATCGGCCATTACTCCTTCGGACGTTCCAGCCTCACCAGGTTTGGGTAGGACCGTGCTTCGCCTGGTCAATTTCTTCGGGCGACGAAGGGCCTTCCGAAGGGTCTTCCTCCTAGGGGGAACCGTGGGCACTAGTTTTGCAAGATCCTTCTTGAGTTCTCGGTTCTGGCCAAGGAGTTGGGTATATTGCTGCCGTAGTTCGTCGGCCTCTTGACGATAGTAGTCGATCCAAGCTTGTGTCTCGTCGGCGAGTATGAGAGCCTTGGTGTGGAGGGTGTCCATAGTCGATAAGAGACGGGTTTGTCGGGCTACCAGAGGGTCGCAGCCGTCGAGATGGCTGACGTAGGTGCTGTGATCTGACCTTGGCTCCCGAGACGACAGATGGCGAAAGGTGGTGCCTTCCAGGCGGTTGTCGTAGATCTGACGAAGTTCTCCTAGTGCTTGAAGGGTTGTTTCTTGACAACCAATTTTGAAGCTTACGGCTCTGACCGAGGTGGCGAAGGAGGTCAGCTCCGGGTCTACGGCGATGAGGGTCAGGGTTACTTGGCATGGGCCACACTCGCCAATCTGGTAGATCCCGCGGTACTCTGGTTCATGGGTGTATTGTAGGAAAACTGCCAACATACGGAGCTCTTGGACGAAACTAGTGGCCCCTGGCAGAAACTGCGAACGTGGATGGGCAGGTTGGTTTGGCTTCCTACAGTCAAGTCGGCTCTGATACCATCTTGTAGCATCCGGATTTAATAAAACCCAGACTTTATTGAAATTCCATAGAAAATCAATAATCACTAGATGTTCATCACATGACGACACACATACGTCAAATATTCGTGGCTCGTAGGCCATATTATTACACAAAGATTAAAATAAAAGAAATTGTGGGATCGGAATGGCGACTAGAGGGGGGTGAAAAGGCGCCTCGACAATATTTTTGTGAATTCGATGCATGTTCCAAACACCCAACGCTCCTCTAAATGAACAAGCGGTCATTAAAAACTCTGATGAAACAATTGCTATCACCCTCCTATCTGATATGATTTGAAATGACAGATTGAGAGATCATTAGCACTCGAAAGAATTAAAACAGTCAAACTTGCTACATTGATTTGATTTACTTCAAATAGTTCTCAGCAAGAGTTTTTGTAGTTCTCATACAAACCAATCAGCCAACTAATGTGAATTCAGCAAAAGTCATACTGATTTGGCTGATTTCTTGACATGTAATAGTACTCTCGGCTGAAAATAATTTGCAATAGTGCTTATCAACCAAAACCCAACAGTTAGTTGATAGAAACTTCTAGAACACACAGAAGAAAGGTTATCTAATTTTATCAAATGAACTGAACTGAAAAGTTCCAATTGTAACTTTGCAATATCAACTACAGAATCATACTAGAAAAGCAATGGTGTTGTTGTTCATCTAGGACAATTTCAGAGATCAAAACAAAGAGTAGCAATGGTGTTTGTCGTCAGTCCGCGAACTCGACTGTCAGCAACTCTCTCTCGCTCTCGATCCCTCGAACCACCTTGTCACTTGTACTAGCTTCCTTTCGCTGACTCGTACGACACGTCATCTTGATCAACCATTATCCATGTCTTGCTTCGTCTCCATACGTACATCTGAGGTCACTTTCAACTCCGGCTGGCATCCTCAACCATCTGGCATTAGACTCCCTGTCTAACTCTGATCACTTGCCATCGACAGTTGACAAGTATATCAACCCTGCACACACGAGACAAGCACAGACACACACACCTCCATGCAACCCATACATAATCATCATAGCCAACTTCGTCAATCACTCATCATAAACTGGAACCACAGTGAAAACCTCACTTGGTTTCACAATCTCCCCATTGATGAGTGCATTGACAATCCAAGATGAAAGAAGATTAATAAGCAAGTTTGGCACACAAGTGACCATGAAAGTTCTAGATAGAGCAAAAAGAAGCATGCCACTTGAAAAAGGATGATAGAACAAAACTTAAGGACAAAGCTACCTCAAAAACTCAATTAGGCAACAAAATTACATGAACTCTCCCCCTTTGGCAATGCAGACATCAAGATAGCAACATGAGATGTGAGAGTAAAGTGTAAATGCAATGCTTCTGGAATATGATTAAGTCCAATTACAGTACAAATAAGCATTGTGCCTCACAAGTTGTCCTAACCAACTATATGACAATCTCGAATGTATACAATCTAAGTAACAGTAAGAGTAAGCATTTTCAAGTTTTAGCAAATAAAAGCATCACTACTCAGACAAACATACTAGACATGGCAAGGTAAGAGATGCAAAAGCTAGTCAAATACTAACCAGAAAAGCAAATCCCACTACAAGGAGCTGCCGCAAACTTGATAAGCGATGAAATTAAAATTTTTATTCTTAATTTAAGTGCCAGGGGTTATTTGCAAGTAAACCTTATGCTAACCGAACAAGCCAAGCCTAGGTTGAAACCATCAGAAGCTTAAGGCATTGGTCATGGTATACACTTCAATGTCCTAGTTCATTCCAAAGTGCAATGGTAAGCAGTCTAGAACAAAGTAGTGGAACAATGCAAACCCATTTGGATCTTTTCAATTTTATCACAAGATAAATATTTTTGTTTCATTTTTCATCATTCATAATTTTTTTCATTTTTTTAATTTTGAGCATAATAAGATCAAGTTGCGTATTAGCATCCAAGTGAAAAGGACAAAGCTATCAGGTATGTAAAGAATGGCAAATGAACCCTAGCCTATTCATGCTAGTTTCTAGACTAAGTAGTGACCATTTTCAAATTTTCACAAATAAAATCCATGCTCAAGATAGGTATTTAGATGTATTCAATCCAAGCATAATCAACAGAAGTATAAGACGGCATTGTAAAGGCATTATAAAGCATGTACATGTAAAAGCAGTTAATCATATTACAGAAGCATATGCAAAAGTGCACAACTCCCCCTCACATGATGTCATAAGGATGACAAATGCCAAGCTCTCCCCTCAAAAATGCAAAACGAGAAGCATCGAGAGGCTTGGTAAAAATATAAGCAAGCTGATTCTAGGTATCAACAAAGCGCAAATCGATATCACCTTTCTCATTGTGATCTCATAAGAAATGATAACGCACGTCAATGTGTTTAGTCCTAGAATACTATACTGGGTTGTTTGCTAAGCTGATCGCACTTGTGTTGTCACAAAACAGTGGAACTCCTTTAAAATCCAACCCAAAGTCCCGCAAAGTAGAAACCATCCACAAAATCTGTGTGCAACAGCTTGCGGCAGCTACATATTCAGCCTCGGCTATAGACTGTGCAACGCTAGACTGTTTGCGAGAAGACCAACACACAAGAGAAGAACCCAGAAAGTGACAAGTCCCAGATGTACTCTTGTGATCAATATGACATCCAGCAAAGTCGACATCAGAAAAACCTCTCAAGCATAAAGAAGATGATGCAGAATACCAAATACCAAATTCAAGAGTGTGCTTGAGATACCTTAGAATGCGCTTGACAACTTGACGATGTGAAGCCCTCGGAGAAGCTTGATAACGAGCGCACAGACACACAGCAAAGTGTATGTTCGGCCTTGTAGCCGTCAAGTAGAGGAGGGAGTCGATCATGCTCCAGAACTCCTTCTGGTCCACTTCTTCTCCGTCTTCGTCTGGATCAAGTGCAACTGAAGTACCCATTGGGGTAGCAAGTGGTTTTGCATCTGTCATGTCAAAGAATTTTAGTAGATCTTTAGTGTATTTTGGCTGATGTACAAAAGTTCCTTGTTTGCTTTGCTTGATTTGCAAACCAAGGAAGAAGGTCAGCTTGCCTATCATCGACATTTTGAATTCCCTACTCATGGATTCAGCAAACTTGACCACAAGAGTATAAGATGAACCACCAAAGATTATGTCATCAACATAAATCTGAACAAGTAAAAAATATTTGCCATGCATGAGAGTGAACAAGGTATTATCAACAGAGTTCATTTTGTACCTGTGCTCAATCAAGAAGTTCCTAAGGTGGTCGTACCAAGACCTAGGAGCTTGCTTGAGCCCATATAAAGCTTTGTGAAGTTTAAAGACTCTATGGGGGTACTTGGGATATTCAAAGCCAGGAGGCTGCTTGACATACACATCATCTCTTATGAAACCATCAAGAAAAGTGTTTTTTACATCCATTTGAAAAAATTTAAAACCACGAGACGATGCAAAAGCAAGCAAGATCCTAATGGCCTCAAGTCGATCTACCGGTGCAAATGTTTCTCCAAAATCAACCCCCTCGACTTCAGTATACCCCTGAGCCACAAGTCTAGCCTTGTTTCTCACTATATCTCCATCCTCCCCTGTTTTTTTTTTGAAAAATCCATTTTGTTCCAATGATATGAATGTTAGGGGATGGATCAAAAAGAATCCAAACTTGATTTCTATCAAAATTTTCAAGCTCCTCATGCATGGCGTTGATCCAACTTGCATCAAACAAAGCATGACTAACATTTAATGGTTCAAAATTTGCGACAAAAGCATAATCAACGAAGTGAGCATGAGATCAGGTTACTCTTTCATTTAACTCGCTAATGATCTGCTCAAGAGGATGCATTCTTTGAATGTGAAGCGGTGCTTCTGTTTGCAACAGAATCTCCCCCTCAACTCTTACCGAAGTTTGCTCCATGCTTCCGGAAGTAGAGTCTTTAGGTCCTCTTGATGATGTAGATGAAGCTTCTGGAGAAGCCGTAGAGGGAGGTAGTGGTACAATATCATGATCTTCAACATCTGATGGTTCCTCTTCCTCAAAAATCATTTCACTCATATCGCGCTCACTCACAAGTTCAAAAGCAGGACTAACATATGGAGATGTTTCATTAAACAATACATCACAAGATTCAACTATAGTGTTAGATTAAAGATTGACAAAACGATAAGAGGGACCATGCAAGGAATAGCCTAGAAAGATTCCATCAGACGTGCGAGATTCAAATTTGTCCAAGTTACCTCGCTTTAGAATGAAGCACCAGCATCCAAATACTCTTAAGTGAGTGACCTTGGGCTTCCTCCCAAAACAACGTTCATAAGATGCCAAATTCAACAAGGAGCGCAAGAAGATCCTATTGGAGATGTAGCATGTTGTACTCATGGCTTCAGCCCAAAATTTTCTAGGAATCCTATGCTCGTTGAGCATCGTCCTATCCATCTCCACAAGTGTGCGATTTTTCCTCTAAACAACACCATTTTGTTGAGGGACTCTTGGTGCAGAGAACTAATGTTCAATTCAATGTTCAAGACAAAAATCTACAAAACAGTTGTTCTTGAACTCGGTGCCGTTGTCACTTCGAATGGCTTTCGTTGCACCGGGGAGTTCATTGAATAGCCTCAATGCTAAGCTCCAAAAGTGTATAAACACTTCATCCTTGCTTACAAGAAAGAAAATCCAAGAGTAGCGAGAGTAGTCGTCAACAACAACGAAAACGTACCATTTTCCGCTTAAAGAGCTAACTCGGGATGGACCTACAGTGTCCATATGAAGAAGCTCTCCGGGTCGCTCAGTCATCACCATGTTTATGGGTGAATGGGAAGTGGCAACCATTTTTCCAAGACGACAAGGAGCACAAATCAGATTCTTCTCAAATTTGAGCTTGGGAATCCTCGGATGAGTCCTAGGGCACTTAGTCGAGCAAGCAAATCAAAGCCCATGTGCCCTAGTCTCCTATGCCACATCCAAAGCTCAGAAGAAGGCTGAGCTAAAAGGCAATGAGAAGAACCAAATGATTCATAGAAATCAGCTCCAAACACTCTCCCTACTCTCAAAATTTTGCAAATGAAAGCGCTAGAGGAATCAAGCACATGAGAGGCATCACGACCAAAGTGAACCTCAAAACCCTCATCGAGCAATTGAGAGACAGAAAGCAAGTTATAGCCCAAGTCCTCAACCAATGCAACATTTGACAGAGTGAAGTTTTCATTGATTCTAATCATACCTTGGCCTTTCACTCTACTTTTATGATTGTTTCCAAAAGTGATGTGTTCTCGTTGCTTGGTCAAGGTGAAGTTAGAGAACCATGATGACTTTCTGGTCATGTGGCGCGAACAGCCGGAATCAATAATCCACTTGTTCTCCAGACTTCCATGCCTTCCCTATACAGAGACAGAAGACCTCGAGTACTCAGTGCTGGGGTTAGTAATAAAATGTTTAGGTATCCAACACTGAACAACTCGAGAGTTAGGCAAAACAGAAGACTATGTAGGATGAGAATCATAATGAAAGCGAGGTCTTCTTGAAAAGTGTTGAGTTCTCCTAAACTAACTTGGACCAAAACCTCTAACACGTGGTCTAACATCATATGAAGCATGATGTAAACCACGATGGGTATAGTCACTCATATAATCATGAGGAGCCTAAAAATCAGAATAAGAGCAATAATCATACTCATATAAATCAAAAGATGGATAATACAAATCATGAAAGTTCATAGCATGAGCATGACGTTCATCCTTGATACGACAATAAAAAATACCAATCAAATGACCTACACGATGACAATAAGATCAATGAAAAACTTTCTTGTGTCTAGGTTCATAAGTTTCTGGTGCAAACCTCATAGTTTTTCTTGGTTTTTGCTTGGAGTCTGTCTTGGGTGGTGGAATGATTATGATTTTAGGTTGGGTAGGATTTTTGGCTTTCTGAGTGGTGTCTAACTGGGCTCTCTCTTTTTCAAGGGTAGTAGGTAGAGTGAACACAGTTTTGCTTGGGGTATTTGGTGTAGTTTTCTCATAACCCAACCCTAGAGCTAACCCTGCCCTATTAGCACACATTTTAGTTTTATCCAAAAGCAAATTCATTTTACCCTTCCTGTTGGCATAAAAGATTACGCTAACAGGTTCTCTTAGATCAAGAACAGACAAACAGTGAGTTCGTGTTTAAGAACTACCTCAAGCCTTCGAATGGATAATAGCTTAAGTAGTCCGAGTATGTGTATTAGAATAGCTGAGTATTCGGTCCCTGTTACAGGGTAAAGAGGGGGTATTTATAGGCAAAAATGTCTAAGGAAAAGACCTATTTACCCCTTGATTACAACCGACATAGTGGAAACTATTCGGTACCCTGAATAGGGTTAAAATGGTAAAATCTATCTGAGGCAAATGAATAAGCCAAACATCTTATCAATCCTGTCGCTCTGCTTCGGTGCCTCATATCCTGCGGAGGGCTCCTTCGGACTTCAGATCGAGGCACCCTTCGGCTTAACGCCTCCACCTTCGAGTATGAACCCATCAGCTCCGAAGCTTAGTAAGTCTCTTTGAACTGTTAATCTCTAAGTCCTGAAAGTGAAGCATTTTCCCCCAACAGTAGCCCCTTGAATATGCCTCTCCGAATTTAACATGTACAGAAGGGAGGCAGTATACGCAAGGAATATTTTCATATTCTGAGACTTAGAGAAAATTTGAACACATTACAGTCTTTCGGAGGATCTCTGATACAAAGCATTCGGACCCCGACTCCGAGTTCTCAACCGCTATGTGAATACTCCGTGGGAAAGAGAACCGTTACGAAGCCCAAACGTCGTGAGGAACCGTTTGATTATAACCGTTATTGTGCAAGTAGCCGTTATGCTCTGTAAAAGGTAACGGTCGAAATTTAAGGCAGTCTCTCGCCGTTCCACTTTCTAGACCCACCTGCCAGCGACGGAAGTCGAACCTGCAGTGTGAATGCGATCGAAGCACAGCAACCAGCGGACGGTTATAAAAAGGGGATTAGAATTTACCCAAGACTTTTTACCGTTCCTAGCATCTGTGATTCACTTCCTTCAACCTTCAATTCTCACAATCTTTCATTCCACCGAGCCATGGCGAGGACCAGCCACACCGTTCCGGCAGCAGCGGGCACTCTGGCACAGAGGCAAGCGTGGGCCACCTCAGCCATAGCAGCAATGGCGGGAGCTCCGGGCGACTCCTGTCCCAAGAACCCCCGGGAGCTCCGCCCGCCATCCAAGAAGAAGATCCCTCAGAGCTTCCTCATCGGCCAGTCCACGAGCACCGCCGAGTCCATTGAAGAGGCCGTGGGAGGGAAGCTGGGGACCGGACTGAGGACTCGAGTCCCCGGGTCGGAATCAACCCCGAGGCCACAGAGCGGAGAGGTCATGGTTTTCGAGGCCTTCTTCGAGGCAGGCTTGGGACTTCCAGCCATCGACTTCCTAGTGGAGGTATTGGATATGTTCCACATCACCTTACCTCAACTGTCTCCCAATGCCATTACCCGCCTGGTTGTCTTCGAATGGGCGCTCCGGGCCGAAGGGTGCGAGGGGTGATCGGAGGTCTTCGCCGCCACCCACGAAGCCATCTGCCAACCGAAGCCGCAAGATGGGCCCAGGCACACCAAGGTGATAACAGCCTTCGGCAGCGTCAACTTCTAATTGCGGAGGGAGCACGCCCAACACTTTCCAGCGAAGGCCATCAACGATCGATGGTACACCAACTGGATCCTTCAGTGGTTCTACGCCGAAGTCGGAGAGGACTCTCCCCTCACTGGGCCTCTTCAGGAGATCTGGTTTCGGAAGGAGGCGGAGGTTACTCCGAACCCTAGCCTGCTCTCAACGCGGCTAGGGCTACTGACTTCGGTGGACAGCCGCATGAGCATGCGCTACCTCGCCGAAGAGTTCATCGCTCTCCAGATTCCACCCCTCGGGCCAACTGGCCAATAGTGTTTAAACAAGCTTCGGAGGGTGAGCTCCGAACTTTAGGTAAGACTTCAACTCCTACAGTAATATGTTAGATGATGAAAATAACATACTTATAATATGTTACCCTTTTTTCAGCGGCTCCACTGGCGTTAGCTCCTGAGGAGATAGCTTGGGCCACCGAACGGGTCCTCGGAGCCCCTACGGTGGCTGAAAGACAGAAGAGGTTGGAGCTGGTGGGGAGCTCTCAGGATGGTGCCCCCTCCTCTGCCGGATTTTAACTCGGCCAGAGCGGCCCCTCGGAAAAGGAAGGTCGTCGCCGAGCCTCCGAAGAAGGCCGACAAGACTCCCTCGAAGAAGAAGAAGGTGGTGAAGATCCCTCCTCAACTGACCCCTGCTTCGTCTGCTTCGTCTTTGGACGTTCGGAGCTCGGCTTCGGGGGGTTCTGGGAACAAGGATTCCAGTGCCCAACTGGCGAAGACCTTTGAGAACTACCTCTTGGAGGGTGACGAAGATGCGGCAGGGGTCCCAACCGAAGCTCCTACTCAGGAGGCTGCAGAGGTGGACACGGCTCACACTCCCGCACCTGCTGCCTTGAGCTTGGAGCCGGAGGCCGTCGCCCCCAACTCACCTGTAGCCGGGGTGATCATGGTGGAGGTCGAGGTTCCAGCAGCAAACACACCGGAGAGGACTTCGGGGGATGACCTCGACGAGATTCTCTAGATGTACGAAGTCCTGGGGGACCCGACGATTTTACCTCACAGTGCCTCCGAAGGTACACTTCGAATCTTTTGCCTTGGTCGATTCCTGCAACAATTTTTACTTGTAAATGTTCACAAAATACCTTGGTACCGCAGGCACATCGAAGGGCGACGAAGCCCCTGCTGCACACGAAGTCTCAGCTTCTTCAGGGGTCATGGTTCCGATGGACACCTCGACTCCACTAGACG
Organism: Zizania palustris; assembly: GCA_019279435.1. Taxonomy (NCBI): domain Eukaryota; kingdom Viridiplantae; phylum Streptophyta; class Magnoliopsida; order Poales; family Poaceae; genus Zizania; species Zizania palustris. The sequence goes on from JAAALK010000085.1 coordinate 9,192,487, forward strand.
CCCTGGCCCCAGTGGCGGGGGCCGTTCCCGCCGATGCGGCTCCGGTGACCGAGGTCGCCCCTGCTGATGCGGCTCCAACCGAAGGGGTAGCCGTCGAAGGAAGAGCTACCTCCGCCATAGTCGAGCCGCCTGCCTTTGTGCCGGGGAGGGGCAAAAGCATGTCCAGCCTCGGACTCCCTCCCGACCCAACGACGACCTCATCTAGCAACTCGGAGGAAGAGGCCACGACAGATGATCGCCAAGCTTCGTCTTGGCTTCCTCTGCTGGCTCCGTTTTTGGAACACCGGACAGGCCTCCGGGCGCTCCTGGAGCCTTTGGCGGAGAAAAGCCAGGATATTGCCAACTCTGACCTGGTCTCTGTTCTGAGCGAAGCCAAGGCCCGGTGCTCAACATGGCCCTCGAAAGGGCTACCCTTCAGGTATAAAGAGTATTGCAAATATTTTCAATTAATAAATGTAAACACCTGGCTCTTACTTGCTCTTTTTGCAGCAATTCGTCCTTGCTAGAGCGGTAGCGACTTCCAATGAAGTCGAAACCAATCGACTCAAAAGGAAGGTTACCACCCTCCAAACCGCGCTCAAGGGCTCCTAAGAAAGAGCACTTCAGTTGGAGGAAGAAGTCCTCGAAGAACGGAGGGCTAGGGCCGAGGCCGACGAAGCCCTCTGACTAGCAAGGCAAGACAGCGACACACTCCAGACTTCATCCCAAGAAGCTGAAGTCGAGTGCTTAGTGCTCCGGGCGGAGGTTGAGAAGCTCTGGCAAGCGGCGGCCACTTCGAGCACCCAGATGGTAGAGCTCCAAGGTTCTCTCAAGCAAGTGATGGCCTAGAAGCGCTCCTTGCTGCTCCGAGTGGCCGAAGTGTCTGCTACCACTGCGGAGCTGGAGACGGCAGAGAAGAAGAATGCCAGTGTAGCGGAACGTACCTTGGATGCCCTTCAGGGTACCTTGGAATAATTTGGCACTATGTGCCCTTCGTCTTCTGCGGCGGCCAGCGAACCGCTCGACCGTAAACTAAAGAGGATTCAAGTGGCGGCGTTGCTGATGATGAACTCCGGTGTCCGGTACGGAGAGATCTCTGGTCAGTGTGCCAGAATTGAAGTTCTCCGCCACCTCGAAGCGCTTCAGATTCCCATCGCTCTAGTCGGGAGTTCGACCCCCGGTAGCTTTGCCTCCGAGGACCTGTTGCATCCATCGCCGAATGTAGCCTCGGCCTGGGAAGTTTTCCGGTCAACCTGGAAGACAGACCACAAGGCTGCGGCTAAAGCTTGGATCGATGAGGCCCGTCGGCAGAAGCAAGCACAGACAAGGCCACCGCTTCTAGCCTCGCCAGCTCCGGCACCTCCTGCTCCACCAACCGACCCGCAGGTCTAGCTCATAGGGCAATTATGTATAAGAAATCTTGTAAAGCCCCTTGCATTAATGAAAAGTTTATAAACTAAGAGCTTGTTTGGGTGTTTTGTTCTTTTAGGTTATGTCATGCCCTTCGGAACCTGACTTCGAAATACTGGATTATACCAAAGGGCTCCGGAAGGAGTGGGCAAGCCTCGAGAGCTTAAGGCCCTACCGCCGCTCTCGCTTCTCTGTTCCTCGTGAAGATAAAGGGGAGGTCACCCTCGAGGTTTTTCAAGAAGTCTTAGCTTATATCAAGGAAGAGGAAAAAGAGAAGGCATCTTCGTCCTCTGAACACATGGATTGGTCTGATTCGGAGTACCAGGCCAAAGACCTTGCGGAGGCTAACTCCGAAAGATTTCTGACTTGGGCCGAACTTCAATAAGAGCAGAAGAAACTGCGAGCCTCGATGAAGAAGAGAAGCACTCGAACAAAAAGGACAATCCCGGTGGCTTCGAGCTCCGAAGGACAGAGTAGCCGGAGAGGTAGCTCTAGAGGCCGACAGGGTCTCCGATTTTTCTTAGGCTTGGACCAAAATTTCTCTTAATGTAAAAGTATGATGAATTAATGTGAATTGCACCGGAAGCATCTTGTTTGTTCTTTTACCCTCCTACCCCTCCTTGTGGGTGGGGGACCTTCTGTATTGCAAAAAGGTTCGCCGGACACAATGACGCGCAGAACAAACCGATGCGTCGCACAACACTTAATATTCCTATTCTACCTTTTCGTAGGGTTCTTCGAACATAGTTTCATATTATGATTTTCTAAGTTTCGAAGTTGGATCTACCTTTAGAGGGTTTTATACTGGTCGCTTAGGACTTTAAAAGTGTCTCATTGGCTGGAGCCTTGAAACCTTATTACTTGGTCACCTTCGACTCTTTTACAGATGCTTCGAACCCGTAGGCCGAAAATCTGTTTATCTTTAAAGTCCTTGGACTCTTCTACGGATCCTAACAAGCCTAGGCCTGGAATCCGTAGGGTGGCCACCTTCAGCTCTTTTACATATACTTCGAACCCAGAGGCCGGAAACTGTTCTTTTAAAGTCCTTAGACTCTTCTACGGATCCTAACAAGCCGGAGCCTGGAATCCGTAGGCTGGCCACCTTCGGCTCTTTTACAGATACTTTGAACCCGAAGGCCGGAAATATGTTCTTTTAAAGTCCTTAGACTCTTCTATGGATCCTAACAAGCCGGAGCCTGGAATCCGTAGGCTGGCCACCTTCGGCTCTTTTACAGATACTTCGAACCCGGAGGCCGGAAATCTGTTCTTTTAAAGTCCTTAGACTCTTCTACGGATCCTAACAAGCCGGAGCTTGGAATCCGTAGGCTGGCCACCTTCGGCTCTTTTACAGATACTTCGAACCCGGAGGCCGGAAATCTGTTCTTTTAAAGTCCATGGAAGCTTCTATGGATCCTAACAAGCCGGAGCCTAGAATCCGTAGGCTGGCAGCGAAGCCCCTAAACCCATGGTTCGCAGGCTTTTGCCCGGGTCTTGGGAAAGATGCTTGACTCCGCAAGCATCTTCGTCCTCCCGATGCGTCCATCAGGAGTAAGGGATATTCGAAGAGCAAACAAAATTCGACCCTCCACTTTATTTAGCAAAGGAATTCTTTACAAGTGATTACAAGGAGCCCCTAAGCGTAATAACGCTTAAGGTGCTCCACATGCCATGCATGTTTCAATTCTTCCCCTTCTAAATTAGCTAATTTAAACGATCCGTGGCGTCCTGAGCATAGGATAATATATGGTCCTTCCCATTTATTTCCTAGCTTCCCCGGGGCTATTACACATCGCAAAACTAGATGACCTGGCCTAAGCTCGTTCAGCTTTATCTTCGGGTCATACCATGTTTTTGTTTGGCCTTGGTACTTCCTCAAATTGGCGACAGCTCGAAGCCTTGTTTCTTCTAACAAGTCCAGCGAAGTGTTTCTTTCATCTTCATCTCTGGGCTGCACTACACGAAGGGATCCACCCCTGAGCTCCGTAGGAGTCATGGCCTCATCTCCGAATAGTAGTCTAAATGGGGTAAAGCATGTGGACCTGGCTTGAGTGGTTCGAATGGACCACAAGATCTTGGGAAGCTCCTCGACCCACAGCCCTTGGCCAACCCGACAATTCATCGATTCAGACCGGAGAGAATGTTCTCGTTGGCTCGCTCGACAGCTCCATTGGACTATGGATGGCGCACTGCAGCGAAGCACAACTTAATGCCCAGTTCTTCACAATATTCTTTGAATGTGTCAGCTTTGAACTGAGTTCCATTATACACGGTTAGCTCCCTTGGCACTCCGAACCTGCATATAATATTTTGCCAGAAAAACTTTTGCACATTCCTTGAAGTGATAGCAGTCAATGGTTCTTCTTCGACCCACTTTGAAAAATATTTGATTGCTACCACTGCAAACTTCAAGCTGCCTTTTGCCATTGGAAAAGGGCCTATGAGGTCCATGCCCCACCGAGCCATTGGCCATACCGAGGCAATAACTTGAAGTGGAACTGGCGGATGGTGGCTTCGTCTTCCCATCCATTAGCATCCCTGGCAGGTTCGAACCAACTCCTCCGCATCTCTTACAATTGTCGGCCGGTAGAGCCCCTGCCGAAGTGTCTTGCCTGCTAGAGAACAAGGGGCCAGGTGGCTTCCGCACAAACCTTCATGAATGTCCCGAAGTATGGCTTGGCCTTCGGGTTGGGAGATGCATCGGAGTAGAGGGGAACACACTCCGGCTTTGTACAATATTCCGTTGACAAGCTTGTAGTTTCGAGCCCTTGCTTGCAATCTTCGGGCATCCGGACCCTCTGAAGAATCTATGCCACCTTGCAATATATTCATTATCGGAGCTCGCCAATCTATAGCTGGAATGCACAGTACTTCTGTGGAGGGTAATTTATTAACTACAGGCTTAACTAGTTCTTCGTAGAAAGCACCCTCCGGGAGGTCCAACACTCCGGCTGTAGCTTTTGCTAGAATATCTGCGAGTTGATTATCTGCCCGAAGGATACTATGAACAGAAAATCCTTTGAATGCTGCTTCAGTCTTGCGGATTTCTTCAAGGTATTGCGCTATATGAGGGTTCTTTGCTTGAAAGCTCTTATCGACGTGCCCTGCGATGACTTGGGAATCTGTTTTAATTATTATCCTTGCTGCTCCAAGTGCCTTTGCCTTTCAGAGGCCTAGCAGGACCCCTTCGTATTCTGCGATATTATTGGTGGTCTTAAAGTTGAGCCTCGCAGAATACATGGCCTTTTGCCCTGACGGTGATATGATGACCGCTCCAGCTCCGGCACCAGATGCCTGATAAGCTCCGTCAGAAAATATTGTCCATAAACCTTCGAAGGGCTCCTCCGGAGCCCAAACTACAGATGGCGTCCACTCTGCTACGAAGTCGACTATGATTTGGGATTTGATAGTTGTTCTTGTCATGAAGGAGATTTCGAAGGGGGCTAGCTCGACAGCCCATTTTCCAATCCTACCTGTAGAATCTTTGCTTCAGAGCATATCACCAAGAGGGTACGAGGTAGGAACGATTAGGTTATGCGCCAGAATGTAATGCCTTAGCTTCTGTGAGGCCATAACCAGGGCATAAGCAAATTTCTCGAGCTCGGAGTATCTTATCGTAGCTCTGGACAAAGCTTCTGAAACAAAATAAACTGGGTTCTGTGCCAGCTTTCCCTTAAGCTCAACTTCCCTGACCAGTACTGCACTTACTGCGGAGCCTGTTGCTGCAAGATAAAGGAGGAGTGTTTCTTCTGGGAGGGGCACAGTAAGTGTTGACAAGCTTCCGAGGTATACTTTTATATCATCGAAGCTCTTCTAGCACTCCGGCGTCCAACTGAAGCTTTCGGACCGCTTTAGGGCTTTGAAAATTGGGAAGCTTCGTTCTGCTGACCTGGCCAGGAATCTACTAAGAGCTGCGAGCCTTCCTGCTAGCTTCTGGACTTGCTTCAAATTCCCTGGTGGAGCCATTCTTTGCAGTGCACTTATCTGCGTTGGGCTAGCTTCGATTCCCCTGCTCGAAACTAAGTACCCTAGCAGTTTTCCTGGTTGTGCTCTGAATATACATTTTTCAGGGTTGAGGCGTACTCCACATGCTCGGAGGCTCTCAAACGTTTCAGCTAGGTCTAGGCTATGCTGGTGCTTTTGAGCACTTTTTATTACAATGTCATCCATATAGGCTTCGACATTTCGGCCTATTTGGTGACCTAGAGCCTTAGCTATTAAACGTGAAAAAGTGGCTCCGGCATTCCACAAGACAAAAGGCATTCTTACATAACAAAATACTCTGGAAGGAGTTATGAAACTTGTCTTGGCTTCGTCTTCACGCTTTAGCCAGACTTGATGATACCCGGAGTAAGCATCGAGAAAGCTTAACAATTCGGAACCGGTTGTGGAATCCACCAGCTGGTCTATTCGGGGCATCGGGTAGGGGTCTCACGGTCATGCTTTATTTAATGAAGTAAAGTCAATACACATGCGCCACTTGTTCGAGTCCTTCTTCCTTACAAAAATAGGGTTCGCCAACCACTCGGTATGGGCTACCTCCCTGATGATGCCAGCCCTTAATAATTTTTCTACTTCGGCCTTGGTGAGGCTTGCCCTTTCTGCAGACAGCTTGCTGAGCCCCTGGCACACTGGCCTAGCCTTCGGGTTGACGAGCAGGCTGTGCTCGATGATACTCTGATCAACCCCAGTGATGTCTTCGTCGGTTCAGGCAAAGACGTCCAGATTTTGCTTGACGACTTCTTCCAACGAGGCAGCTATTTCTGGGGATAGCCCCTTGCCGAACTGTACTAGGTATTCTTTGCCATCCTTTGAAATTATCTTCATTTCGACATCACCTTCCGGGCTTGGCTTGAGGGAGAGCCCCTTCGAAGAGTTCGAAGCCTCCGGAACTTCTTCTGTGCGCTCCGTCACGCTGTGCACTTGTCGGGGGTCCAACGGCTGGCCGTGCCCATACTTCATTCTCCGGGCTAAAGCTTGGTCTCCTGAAATAGTAAGAACTCCACCTTGCGTGGGCATTTTGAGACATATATAGTTGTGATGCGCTATAGCTCCGAATTGGTTCAGCATCCCTCACCCGAAGATTGCATTGTAAGAATAGGGGGCGTCGACAACGTCGAAGATCACCTCTTCTACCCTGGCCAAAGGCCCCTCTCTGAAAACAACCTCGAGGCCTATCTGGCCGAGGGCATCGAGAGGCGGTCCTGAGAAACCTTGAAGTGACCAGGCCGCTGGAAGTAGATGTTTCCGAGGTATGCACATTTGATTGAAGGCATGGACAAAAAGTATGTCTGTGGAGCTCCCGCCGTCCACCAGGATCCTTCGGACTTCCACCCCTGCTATGTCTGCAGAAATGACCAAGGGGTCAGCATGGGGGAACTTTACCCCCGGGGCATCACTGGCAGTAAAAGAGATGGGCACATGGGACCATTCTGGCATTCCTTCCACGGAGCTCGAAGTCCCAATGTGCCCTACTTCACGGACGTATTCGCACCGCTGCCTCTTGGACATGTTTCCGAGGGTCCCCCCTCCAGAGATGGGTAGGACCACTCGCTTGCCGCGGTCTTGTGGGTCTTCCTGCTTTGGTGGTGGCATAATATTGGCCACCGGAAGTCGCATGGGGGCTTCGGGGACACCGGCTCGGGCCACGATTTGCACAGGCTCCAACCGTGCCACTGGTGGGGCTCGATCTGAAGTACCCTTCCCGGTACTTCGCCCTAGGTAGTCGCCCCGAAAGGCCAACACTGCCTTGCAGTCCTTCGTGTCAAGGCTTCTATTGTCACCATGCACGCAGCAGAAAAAACTATGGCGCCTGCCAGGTACTCTTTCTTGAGGCTTCGGCGCTCCAGCCTTGAAGCCTTGCACCTGCTGATAACTGGCAGGTGCCTTTGGAACGGATGGTGCGATGCTCAGCACCTCCGAACGGAAATGTTTCTTCCCTCGCCTATGCTCGTTGAAGCGATTGTCTTGAGGGAGTTGTAGAGGAGCTGAGGCTTCGGGCTCCGTCTTTACTTCTCGGAGGGCAGGTGCGGGTGCTCCGGCTCGCCGAAGGCAGCCTTCCTCTGCCTTGGCATACTGTTCGAAGTTTTCCATCAGCTGTGCCACAAACGTCACAGGCTTTCGATGGAGCTTGCTGAGGAGGTCGGGGTTTAGCACCCCTTCGCGGGCGGCGTCGACTACCGAAGAGGTAGACAGGCCCTTAATCTGCGACTTGGTGTGGGCAAAGCGCGTGAAGTACTCCCGAAGTGTTTCTCCCGCTCGCTGCTTCACCTGGAACAACCTCCCTGTCGACATCGGAGCCACAAAGGTACCCTGGAAGTTGCTTACAAACTTCCTCTTCAACTGCTCCTAAGACCTGATCGATCCTGGCTTCAAGGACCAGAACCATCGAAGCGCCACACCTTCGAGAGCGAGGGGGAAACACTTTGCCATAGTGTTGCGCACCCCTCCGCTTGCTTCTATCGCCAGGGCGTATGAACGAGCAAACTCTCCGGGGTCTGACCCACCGGAGTACTTGTGCAACTTTGAGGCTTTGAACCTGGGATCGAAGGGCACTCTTTGTAAGTCCGAATGTAGCGGAGACTCATCATCAAAAGATGCGTTCTCAGCCTCCTCCGGTACTTGAACAGCTTCGGGAAGATTGCGAGCACCACCGTCTTGGGGCCCTTCTAGAGTCTCGGTGGAGGCTTGGGTGCGGAGGCGATCGGCGGCCTCTTGCCTCCACCTAGCCACTTCCTCCTGAAGCCTTGCTAACTGAGTAGCTTCGGTTCCAGGAAGGTCTTCGTCTTCGTCGGAGGGTAGCTCCGGGTCTTGGGAACTGACATAATCAGTCCGGAGCACCGTAGGAGGAGCTCGAGGGCCCCTGGGCACTCGACGCCCAGCGGCACCCTCGGGAATCATTGGAACAGCTGAGGGTCTGGCTCCGTTGGTCCGAGGGGACCTTCGAAGAGGACCCAAGGCTTGGCTTCGCTTCAGAGGCATAGCTACTAACGGAGAGGTCCGAAGACCGAGGACTTCGATTGGTTTGGGAAGGCGAGGGAAGGCCTTCGAACCGCACTAGGAAGCCCCTTACCGAAGGGTGTGCGGAATCTTGAGACTCCGAGGCTCCCTCCGTAAGTGCTCTTCGAAGTGCAGTCAGCAGTAGAGAACAAGAGTCTAGAACTTGGTTCCCCACGGACGGTGCCAACTGTTGGCGTAAAAGATTACGCTAACAGGTTCTCTGAGATCAAGAACAGACAAACAGTGAGTTCATGTTTAAGAACTACCTCAAGCCTCCGAATGGATAATAGCTTAAGTAGTACGAGTATGTGTATTAGAATAGCTGAGTATTCGGTCCCCGTTACAGGGTAAAGAGGGGGGTATTTATAGGCAAAATGTCTAAGGAAAAGACCTATTTACCCCTTGATTACAACCGACATAGTGGAAACTATTCGGTACCCTGAATAGGGTTAAAATGGTAAAATCTATCCGAGGCAAATGGATAAGCCAAACGTCTTATCAATCCTGTCGCTCTGCTTCGGTGCCTCATATCTTGTGGAGGGCTCCTTCGGACTTCAGATCGAGGCACCCTTCGGCTTAACGCCTCCACCTTCGAGTATGAACCCATCTGCTCCGAAGCTTAGTAAGTCTCTTTGAACTGTTAATCTCTAAGTCCTGAAAGTGAAGCATTTTCCCCCAACACTTCCCTTCGATACACTTATCCACCATGGAAAGAAGATAATCATTCTCACACTTAAGTTTTTCGACTTGCTCTCTAGCAAAGTTGAGTTTTTCCTTAAGGATGATGTAGGTGGAACATGATGGCTGCACATCCTTAGAACACTCAACACTCTTCAATCTAGCCTTAAGTTCGTCAAGATGCTTATCTCTCAAAATAATGCTTTCAACAAGTAAAGAACAATTCAAGCATTCATTGATGACATAAGGACTAGAATCCACCTCCAAAAGTTGTTTCTGAACATTTTCAAGTTTTTCAATATTTTGAGCATGAATCAGACACAACTGAGCAAATTTGTTCATTACAACAAGACAAGACTCACATTCAATATTTTTAGACTTAGACTTCAACAAGACAAGTTCAGTAGAAAGGGATTCAATTTTGAATTTTAGTTCCTTTCATTCTTTAGCAGCAAGTTTGAGTAGTCTATCTTGTGAGATGATTGCATCATGTAATTCATCATTTTGAAAAAGAAGCTGGTCATGAGATAAACTAACCTCAGATGAGTCTAGCTCATCGTTGTTGTGCTTGTCATTAGCCATGAATCAAAGGCCGTTGAAGTCTTTTGTCTTTTCCTTCTTTTCTTCATTCTTGCATGGCTCTTCTTCATCGGAGCTTGGCGCCTCACTTGAGGTGTTGTCGATATCGCTAAGAGCAGCCACGAACGCTCTAGCCACTCTTTTTGCCACTTTTCCTCTCTTGCCTTTGAAGAAGGGTTTTTCGTCTCTTTTCTATTGTTTGTGTTAATGTTCATTCTTTGCTTTTGTTGGACCGGAAACGGCGACCAGAGGGGGGGTGAATGGGAGATTTTAAAATTTCGGGCTAAAAACTTAGCCTTCGGTTCTGTTCTGTCTTCTGCGGAACAGGCTTCGAACACAGCCTTCGAAGGTCTGGTTCGGAGGTACTTCGACACCTTCGAACACAGGCTTCGGAGGAGCAAAAGTTCGAAGCCAAGAAGACTTCGCTCCACTAACAACCCTCGAAAACCAACTCTGCTAAGTCAGTGCAGGCTCCGCACACAGGGTGCTTTGAGCAGACTTCGCACGTCACCCTTCGCAAGAGTGGACAGCCCTCTGAGGACTTCGACCAAGTACTTGGCGACAGCAACTGGTGCTGGGCTTCGTACCCGAAGGTCTACACGCACACGCGAATGGACAACGCTAAGGGTTTCGACACATGAAGCTAAACGGGCCTCGGTCAGGGCTCCGCTAGTAAGCAGCGAGGTTACACCTCCTGTTACACAGAGCGAACGCACACTGACAAATCACACCTCGCATGAAAAACAACCTTCGCCTCAACAGGCTTCGGTGAACTAAAACTAGCGAGGTATGCAATACGAGCTCAAGCAAAAGCACACAGAAGCAGGGCTTCGCCGCTTGAACAAGGAACACAAAATGTATTGAACTCAGAATGAATACAGCGAGGTCTGTCTACAGGAGCTCAACAGTAAATGCTCAAAGTGTTAAATGTTACCTACTGAGCCCCCATATTTATAGCCCACGGCTTCATCCTAAGGAAGTGACTACTTTACCCCTAGGGTTTACATTCATTTTGTCTCTTCAGAACTAAGGGGTACAAAAGGTAGTCCACCTTTATTCTGGAGGCTTCTCTGTCAGCTGCAGAGGGGACAGTGTCAGCCTTTTTCAGAACAGACAGTGTCAGCCTTTACAGTGTTGACTTCTGGAACCTCCCTTCGCACCGGAGGGTGCGGTAGCTTCGGCGAGAAGCCTGCAGCCTGTTGGCCTTCGCTCCGCCGAAGAAGTCCTTCGATACAGTGACGGTTTTAAGCCAAAGCCGTCAAAGCCCTTGGGCCTTCGCACCACCACCTCCGGAGTGGATCACCACGGCTTCGCAGCTACTCCGAGCTCGAACACCGTCCGTCCGTGTACCGAAGCCATGCATGGCCGAAGCACCACAAGTCATCCTCACTCTGAAGCCCCACCTTCGGAGTACCACCCTTCGAAGTCCCTACTTCGTCCAAGGCCTCCGCATGAAGCATTCCATGAGCACTCCGTCGCAGTGCCTCTCCCCGAGCACACTCCACGACGAGCCTCACCCGGACAATGCCTTCGATGCACCTCGACTTCTGAGACCTTCGTCGGGTAACCTTCGAGTGTCTCCCTCCGGAGCACACTTCGAACTCCTTGCCTCCGCAGAGGACTTGTTCCACCAACTCCGAAGTCACTCCATTCGGAGTACCTTCGAAGTGCCTCACCTCCGAGGACTTTGTCTCGGAGTACCTTCAGCCGGAGCCACGCTCCGCACTCTCTGCCTTCACCTGGCGCGCCTCGACCCGAGGACCGACCCGGACTACCTTCGCAGCCACCGTGACGGAGCTCCCCGCTCCCCTGGTATCAAGCCTCCCGCTTGACCCAGGTTCACCTGGCTCGAACCCTGTCCGTCGCCTCCGAAGTCCCTGCGCACCACCGACAAGCAAACAAGTGTATCCAGTACTCCGGAGACCTCTCCGGGTTAGCAACCTTCGGCACACACTCCGGTGTACCGCCCAAAATACCGAAGCCATCGGTACGAACCCAGTCATCGTGTACTGCCGGACCCCTCCGACGAGCACACTCCGCTGCACAGCTGCAGCAAGCAAACACCTCCGAACACCCTTCGGAGACACACCTCCGAACACCCTTCGGAGGCTTCGGAGGTACCCTTCGAACAGAGGGTAAATAATCCTGTCAATCACTCATCACATACACCGAAACCACCCTTGGTTTCTCAGCTTTAAGTTTTGGGCAATTATCTTTGATATGATTAAGATCACCGAGAGCCTCCTCTCCTTTGATCTCTTGTATCATTGTAGAATCTAGTGAAATTTTTGACTATGAGAGTAAGCTCCTCATCGTCCAACGTGTCCACTTGTTCTTTAGTGGTAGATACCAAAGAAGACAAGGCAAAATCTCTAGAAAAAACACAAACTCCAGAAAGGTTACCACCAGATGAGGTGCCACTGCTAGAACTGGAAACTAGTGCCATGGATTGTGGAAAAGAGTTCCCAATTCCAGAACGAGATGCCTTGGAGATCTCGGTGGACTTAAGCTTACTAAAAATTTCATCGCAAGTCAAAGTGTCAAAGCTCATAGACTCTTCAATACTAGAGATCTTTACTTCTCATATGATACGATCAAGAGCATAGAGAAATTTGATCACCCTGTCATGATCTGAGTAAGCTAACGTCCTAGTGGAGCGCAAGTTGCTCACAATTCCATCAAACCGTGCAAACATGATATCTACAGACTCGACGGGGCCTTGTACAAACATTTGGCATTCTTGGTTATATGTGCTTTGCCTCCTAGCCTTAATCTGAAAAGTGCCCTCAGGAAAAGTTTTCAAAGTTGTCCAAATTTCTCATGCAGTCCGTAGGTACTGGACCCTGTCAAACTCATTGCGACTCAGACTGATGAATAGTATGTTTCTTGCTTTGCTATTACAATCGTACTATAACTTCTTAGTTTCTGAAGTGCGAGTTTCAGGGATCACATATTGGGAATCAACAATGCCCCAAATAGCACTTCCTTGGCTTAGTAGGTAAGCCTCCATGTGCACCTTCCAATGAGTGTAATCTCGACCATCAAACATCAGAATCTTAGAGTTCTTATCCATGTCGCCACAAGGATCACAAACCGGTTAAGGTCAACTTGTGATCTAACCGGCTCTGATACCAATTGTAGGATCGGAAGGTCGACTAGAGCGGGGTGAATAGGCGCCTCGACAATATTTTTGTGAATTCGATGGCATGTTCCAAACACCCAACACTCCTCTAAATGAACAAGCCGATATTAAAAACTCTGATGAAACAATTGCTATCACCTTCCTGTCTGATATGATTTGAAATGACAGATTAAGAGATCATTAGCACTCGGAAGAATTAAAACGGTCAAACTTGCTAGATTGATTTGATTTACTTCAAATAGTTCTCACCAAGAGTTTTTGTAGTTCTCATACAAACCAATCAACTAACTAATGTGAATTCAGCAAAATTCATATTGATCTGGCTGATTTCTTGACATGTAATAGTACTCTCGGCTGAAAATAATTTGCAATAGTGCTTATCAACCAAAACCCAACAGTTAGTTGATAGAAACTTCTAGAACACACGGAAGAAAGGTTATCTGATTTTATCAAATGAACTGAACTAAAAAGTTCCAATTGTAACTTTGCAATATCAACTACAGAATCATACCGGAACAGCAATGGTGATGTTGTTCATCTGGGACAATATTAGAGATCAAAACAAAGAGTAGATTTTTGCACCAGGAGTGCACTGATTTAGTACATTTCAGAAGGCATAGTTCAACAACATTAAAACCAGAAATATATTCAAAACAAAACTGAATCAAAACAGATCAGAAACTTAACACTTCATGACAGTGAACACTTTTTAAAAACAAAAACAAAATGATTCACATAAAACAAATTGTCAAGAATGTATTCTCAGAAAGAAACTTATGCACCGATAATGCTTCTCTTCTATCTGGTTGTTCTTGGTGGCGCAGCACTTCTTGCAATGGATGACAACTCTGGATGTTCACAATCTGACACGGGGTGCAAACACAGTTGATTACCAGGAGACAACAACAGCAGTGAGGCACAAGAATAAATCAACAAATATCAACCAGAGATAATCTTAATAACAACACAAAACATGATAATGGCAAGGGATTTCATAGTTGTAATTCTTCAGCAGAAACACAACCATCAGGGTAGATAACAGGAAGAAACCAACTGCAAATCACAGGATGCTACTTCTCAAACGCCATGGAGATCAAACCAAATTAGAAGCCAGCAGAAACCTTTCCTTTTGGAAGAAGAACAAGATGATTGTGCTCAGTTAGCAGAGAGCCACAAGAAATAGGACTTCTCCTCATAGTTCTACAGAAACTTCAAGCATAAATAATGAACCATGGCGGCACAACTTTTTCTCTGAAAGCAGAAAAGATGGAACTAGCTCTCGGTTGAAACGCTGTTGACAAAATGTTAGAGTCGGAATTGTGTATCACCGTAGAGGGGCCAAGGACGCAAGGCAGAAGGCAGGCTTGAGCCCAGGCCCTGCGTGAGCCTTGTAAAGAATTCTGTTAGGATTCTGGTATTCCAGATAACAGAATTGGGTTGTACAAGAGTCTATAAATACTTTGAGTACTATGGGAATAGAGGCAAGCAGAATTCAGTTCAATCACTTCCTCCTATTCTTCGGCTCCTCCCCCTCTTGCTCCTATTCTCTCATCCCTTTCTCCCTACCGCCAGAAACCAAGAAAGCATCCTGGAACCCCCTGGTTCCAGGCGTCCCGGGAGCAGGCCAGGTCCCAGCCACTCCTACCCCTTACGCTCTCAACCGGCAACCCACCACAACTTGGTATCAGAGCAAAGAACAGAACCAAGAACCATGTCTTCAGGAAGTATGGATGCCTCTACAACCACAGGTGAAGGGGCCATGGAAAAACTCCAGCAAGATTTGGCCGCCATGTTAAAGATTGTCTCAACATTGGCATCGAAGGCGGATTTGGCAGAATTGAACCGCGCCGTAGCAGTGGCCACCGCAAGGGTTAATTCGCTGGAGCAGCAGGTTGGTGGCAATACAACCGGAGCATCGCCAGTATTGCCAAGATGGGGAGGTGACGGTATCTTACCACCACCGAACCGATCTCCAAGGAATAACCTGCAGCAAAATCAAGCCAACAATGGGTCACCAGAGGCGCCAACTTCAGGAGGGATTCCACGTTTTTACAAACTGGAGTTTCCAAGATTTGATGGCAAAAGTGATCCCCTAAATTGGCTGAACCACTGCGAACAATTTTTTCGGGGACAGCGTACCGACGAGGGTGATCGTGTCTGGTTGGCAACGTATCACCTCACGGATACAGCCCAGGAATGGTATTACCACTATGAACATAATCATGGTCCGCCCAATTGGGAGACATTCAAGACTCTCTGCCATGTCCGTTTTGGGCCAGCAGTCCGCAGCAATCCCCTGGGAGAGCTTAAACGGTTGTCCCAAACCGACTCAGTGGAGAAATATATGGAAAGATTCTTGGCATTGGCTAGCCATCTCAATGATCCCCTCTCAGAACGCCAACAGGTGCAACTGTTTATAGCTGGCTTGCAGGAGGACATTGGGGTGGATGTTGAATTGCAGAGACCCACCAATATGCAGGAAGCAATGAGTATCGCCCGGGCATATGAAAAGAAATCAGCCCGACAAATCAGCACACGGGGAACACCAAGGACAGTTTTCAAAAACAATGTGGCCGCACCAACAGGGGAGGCACCCCAACGACAACTCCGCAGATTTTCCCCAGAAGAGCTAGCGGAACGAAGAAAGTTGGGGCTGTGTTATAATTGCGATGAGAAATTTGTCCGGGGACATAAATGTGCTCGATTGTTTTATATCGAGTGTGTGAGCGATGAGGCTACAGAATGGGAATTGCTCGAGGAGCAGGAGAGCGAGCCTCATATCTCGCTAAACGCACTCTCGGGTATTGGGGGTGGAAATACGATGAGGTTGCTGGTCCGTCTCTCAGGAGGAGTTTCGTTGACAGCCTTGGTCGACTCTGGATCCACACACAATTTTATCCACGCTCAATCAGCACAGCAACTGGGGCTCACCTTAGAGCCCGTACGGCAAGGATTGCGTGTGGTGGTGGCAAACGGAGATCGTTTGGACAGCCCGGGACGTTGTCGAAATCTTCAATTAGACATTGGTGGCGAGTTTTTCAGAGTGGACTGTTTTGCCCTGGAATTATATACAGTGGACATCATTCTTGGCACGCAATGGCTCTGTACTCTTGGTCCGATACTATGGGATTTTGTTAACATGAGGATGGCCATCTGGAGGAACACTACGGGGATAACTAGAGAAGTAACCCTATCTGGAATTACGGAGAACAGACCAGCCTGTTGTGCTGTTCTTAGTAACAATGAGTTGCTGCAGCCCCTGCTTACCGAGTTCCGCACGCTGTTCGCAGAACCACAGGGGCTACCACCGGCAAGAATTTTTGATCATCGAATTCATTTGAAACCAGGAACGGAGCCGATTGCAGTACGACCATACCGATATCCACAATTGCAGAAGGATGAGCTGGAAAAACAATGCACAGCAATGCTGAAACAAGGGATTATACGACCCAGCACATCTGCTTTCTCCTCTCCAGTACTATTAGTTCGGAAACAAGACGGATCCTGGCGGTTTTGTGTGGATTACCGCGCACTAAACGCAGCAACCTCCAAGGATAAATTTCCTATTCCTATGGTGGAGGAGCTGCTAGACGAGCTCCATGGCGCTAAATTTTTTTCAAAGCTCGATCTTCGCTCCGGCTACCATCAGGTCCGCATGAACACAGCAGACGTTCATATGACTGCTTTTCGGACCCACCAAGGGCATTTTGAATTCCTGGTTCTTCCTTTCGGACTGACCAATGCCCCGGCCACATTCCAGGCACTAATGAATACAGTGTTAGAACCTTTCCTACGCAGATTCGTATTGGTTTTTCTTTGATGACATACTAATCTACAGTCGGACGTGGTCAAAACACTTGCAGCATCTCCGGGCAGTATTGACTGCATTACGGACTAACCATTTGGTTTTGAAGGAATCAAAGTGCAGTTTTGGTAAACAACAGGTGGGGTATTTGGGTCATGTTGTGTCTGCTAGTGGAGTGGCTATGGATCAACAGAAAGTTGAGGCTATCAGAGAGTGGCCTACACCTCGTTCCCCACGGACTGTCCGTGCTTTTTTGGGACTTGCAGGATACTATAGAAAGTTTATCCAGAATTATGGGCTCATTGCAGCACCATTATCAGCACTACTCAAGAAGGAGGCGTTTCGGTGGTCACCAGAAGCAGAGGCAGCCTTCCAAGCCCTTAAAGATGCCTTATCATCCTCACCAGTTCTACAACTGCCAGAATTCACAAAATCGTTTATTGTTGAATGTGATGCATCAGGTTCAGGAATTGGGGCTGTTCTTCATCAAGGCAAAGGGGCGCTGGCTTTCTTCAGCAAACCCTTAACACCTCGACACAATGGTCTTGCTGCCTATGAACGGGAGTTGATAGGTTTGGTACAAGCAGTGCGCCATTGGAGGGCGTATCTTTGGGGGAGGCAATTCATAGTACGCACTGATCATTACAGCCTGAAATTCTTGCTAGATCAGCGCCTCGCCACGATTCCACAACATCGTTGGGTGAGCAAGTTGATGGGATTCGATTTTACGGTTGAGTTCAAGTCAGGACGCCATAATGTTGTAGCTGATGCATTGTCTCGCCGCGAGGGGGGCATTGAATCAGCTGCTATGGCAATTTCAGGGCCATCATTTGACATTTTTGATTGCCTAAGGCAGGAAGTTGAGAGTGAAGATAGTCTCCGTTCTCTTCGAGATGAGATTTTGGCAGGAGGGCGGAGCACATCATGGAGTTTCACGGATGGGCTGATTCTGAAAGATGGCAGGATATATGTCCCAGTTTCGTCCCCCAATCTACAGGCTATATTAGGTGCAGCTCACATGGGTCATGAAGGGGTGGAACGCACATTGCATCGTTTGCGAACAGATTTCTCTGTCCCAGATGCTAAGAAGATGGTGCAGGATTTTGTGCGTGCATGTGCAATATGTCAAAAGAACAAAACTGAGCATCTCCACCCAGCAGGGTTGCTGCAACCGCTGCATGTTCCAGCTCGGGTTTGGGAGGATGTTGCAATGGATTTCATTGAGGGGTTGCCCAGGATTCATGGGAAATCAGTCATACTCACAGTAGTTGACAGATTATCCAAATATGCACATTTTTTGGCCCTAGGACATCCCTACACTGCAACTTCGGTGGCACAGGTGTTCTTCAATGAGATAGTACGCCTTCATGGTATTCCCAGCTCCATTGTCAGTGATAGGGACACGGTCTTCACAAGTACGTTCTGGAAGGAACTTTTTCGACTATCAGGAGTAAAGCTAAATCTCAGTTCTGCGTTCCACCCACAAAGTGATGGTCAGTCCGAAGCAGCAAACCGGGTAATTGGAATGTATCTCCGTTGTCTCACAGGGGATCGACCCCGACACTGGTTAAGGTGGCTTCCTTGGGCAGAATATTGTTTTAACACTGCATTCCAGACAGCGCTCCGTGACACACCGTTCAAAGTGTTGTACGGGCGTCCACCGCCATCTCTTCGGTCATATGATAAGGGGTCTTCAAGAGTACAGGCAGTGGATCGGTCCCTCCAAGAACGAGATGAGTTCTTGATTGAAATCAGGGAAAGATTGCTCCAGGCGCAAGACTATGGCAAACTCTATTATGATGGCAAGCATCGTGACGTGTCTTTCAAGGAAGGGGATTGGGTTTGGGTCCGCTTACTACACCGACAAGCGGCATCACTTCCTGGTTTTCACCGTGGGAAGCTAGCTCCGCGTTTTTATGGACCATATCAGATTGTGGAGAAGATTGGGGATGTTGCGTATAATCTAGCTTTGCCCCAAGGCGCTCGGATTCATGATGTATTTCACATTGGTGTCCTCAAGGCTTTTCATGGTACACCACCAGAATTACCACCAGCACTGCCGGCTCTATCTAATGGCAGGGTCTTGCCAAAGCCAGCCAAGGCTCTAAGGGGTCGGATTGCTCGGGGTATACAGGAGGTGTTGATTCAGTGGGAAGGACTTCCGCCGGCTGATGCTACATGGGAGAACATGGAAGAGTTCCGACTTCGCTATCTGGACTTCCAGCTCGAGGACGAGCTGTTTCCGAAGAACGGAAGAGATGTTAGAGTCGGAATTGTGTATCACCGTAGAGGGGCCAAGGACGCAAGGCAGAAGGCAGGCTTGAGCCCAGGCCCTGCGTGAGCCTTGTAAAGAATTCTGTTAGGATTCTGGTATTCCAGATAACAGAATTGGGTTGTACAAGAGTCTATAAATACTTTGAGTACTATGGGAATAGAGGCAAGCAGAATTCAGTTCAATCACTTCCTCCTATTCTTCGGCTCCTCCCCCTCTTGCTCCTATTCTCTCATCCCTTTCTCCCTACCGCCAGAAACCAAGAAAGCATCCTGGAACCCCCTGGTTCCAGGCGTCCCGGGAGCAGGCCAGGTCCCAGCCACTCCTACCCCTTACGCTCTCAACCGGCAACCCACCACACAAAACCACCAGAAATATCAGGCACTGTTCTTCGTTAGGTTCAAAGACGCACACTAAGCAAATACTCCAGCTCTAAGAAGAAAACTACCAAATTTTAGAGCCAAAAGCTTCTATTGAATGCCAAAAGGAACACGCTAGATGAAGCTTTTTCTTCTTGAGCACTTTCTGGAGAAGACAACGCACAGGACTATCGGAAGACAAAGTGAACAGGCACGAGTAGCATTGTTTCTTGTGAGAAAATCAGTAAGAACTTCAAATCAAATGAGATTCACTTAGACTGAAAAACCGATTTGCAAAAGATCAATCCATCAAGTAAACAGAATTTTTTGAGGAAGAAAACAGCATGGATAAAGTAAATTTTCTGGTTTACATCAAAGTGGGCAACCCTAACCCTTGGGCATGGAGGCCTTTATATAGGCTCACCCTAGGTTAAAGTTGGTAGTATTTACCTAAATGCCATGGTGTATTTTCAGAATTATAAATTCTGATAAATACACTAATGTTGACTCTAATTTATTACAACATTGACTCTATACTTTTAATATATTTTCAGAATTTTGAAAATTCCAAAAAATACTAAAAGTTTACACTTAATCTAAATTACTAAACGAAAATAAACTCCTAATTATTGGAATTAAAAAACATTTAGAGATGAGACGGTTTTCAGCAAAAACCGATAAAGCCTCCTAGATCATCGATGATCGTCGTGAGTCCGCGAACTCGACTGCCAGCAAGTCTCTCCCGCTCTCGATCCCTCTAGCCACCTTGTCACTTGTACTGGCTTCCCTTTCGCTGACTCGTATGACACCTCATCTTGATCAACCGTTATCCATATCTTGCTTCATCTCCATACGTACATCTGAGGTCACTTTCAACTCCGACTGGCATCCTCGACCATTTAGCATTAGACTCCCTGTCTAACCCTGATCACTTGCCATCGATAGTTGACAAGTATCTCAACCCTGCACACACGAGACAAGCACAGACACACACACACCTCCATGCAACACATACATAATCATCATAGCTAACTTCGTCAATCACTCATCATAAACTGGAACCACAGTGAAAACCTCACTTGGTTTCACAGAAACAATGAAAATAATAAATTCGATGAAAATCTTCTCTAGGGTCGCTTCCTTGACTAGGTCGCTACTCTAGACCATCCTCATTGTAGTACGCCTCTAAAGTGATTTTCCAATGGGTGAGTATAAACGTACTCAACAAGCCACCGATAAAATGCAATAATAATGTAAGGTAATAACAAAGGGAGGTCATGGTTTAAAGTGCGAAAAAGTATATTTTTATCTTGCAGCCTTTAATGTGAGTCCGGTTTATTCATACAAAATATTTAAATATGGATGATGCAACATCTTCTAACTCGAGGAGTACAGTCAGCCCTTCTCGCTCAACAGTCCTTACAAGCTCAATCAATCATGCAACACTTCTCAAACATAGACTAACTGTGGGATGTCACTCCACTCGCCCTTGACCATGGGCTCGGTGTAGGACCAAGAGTAGCAACCAGAGAGGGGGGTGAATGGGCGCCTAAAAAATTCTTTCGAATCAATGACCTTCTCCCAACACCTAACGCACCTCAACAGATAATCAGCGGAAACAAACAGATCAAAAACAGTGAAAATAATCTAGCCTAAAAACGACCAGTGTCCTAATCGAAAAGACATCATCAAAATGCTTAAAGGAAAATTAAAAATCATTTAACTCATAGGCATTTAAATCAGTACAAGTATAGTCATCACAGGCATTTAATCAGGTAAAATAAATGAAGATGAACAATAACTCTCTCAGATGATTCAAAATGCACTAAGGAAAATAGAGATATATCAATAACTAATCATTGTGCATTCTAAAATAAATTGCTTCTAGAAATTAAATCCTTCAGAATATTCACGAATAAAAATTATGTGTGCACTAAAAAGGTTGAGTCAAGAGATTACTATTCTTCCTGTTTTGTGCAGAACGGAGTTCAGCATGGCCCCTGGCCTCTTCACACGAGCCACGCGCCACACAGATGATGCTTCTATGTCAAAGTGAATAGGTTGCTAGATGCTGCCTCCAGCCCATCGGAACCAACGAAAACAGTGTAATCTCAGACACCGGCTTTGGAGGAAACAAATGACCGAACACTGTGCTTGCACGCCAAACGAAAATTAAAGCTGACTTGCTCTGGCACTGGCAGTCCGCACGTCTGGTCAATGAAGCTTGTGCGCTGCACAGCTTCTTCAGCGCCGACCAGAGGACCACGCCGCTCAACTGCGTACAGCGCAGAGTCACGCCGCCCCAGCCGAAGCCCACGCGTTGTCCTCACAGTTGGCTGCTCACGCCGATTCCATGTGCAGCCTCACGCAGTAGCCTCCACACATGCTAGCTTCGAATCTTCTGGCTAAGAATCCAAGCGCAGCGGCTGCAAATTGCTCGCCGGCGACAAACTTCAAAGAACCAGGAAGAAGGATGGCGGCGGAATAAAAAGAACAGGGAGACTTTTGTGAGGAACTCTGATTTTTAATTTGGTGAGTTACACTAAACCCTAGGGATTGGGGCCCTATTTATAGTCAGCCCAATAACATTAGGACAACACCAAAATATCTTTAGGGTTTTACAGACACTGAAATAAAATGGAAAAGACCATAATGCCCTTAGGATTTTTACAGACTCGACTAACACACTGTGGGCCTAGAAAGCAAAATGGTAAAATCCTAAATAAAGACAACTTGTCCTGGCGTGAAACTTTCGTAGCAGCTGTGGCTTCGCTTTAGGATGGCTTGATCTCGGATCAGCGGTCTGGATTGAGCGTCGGTTTTGCACCGAAACCGACAAAGCGTCCACCGTCTTTGCACTGGGTACCTGGATTGGGCCATCCCGACTCTGCAACTCCCTCAACCCGACAATCGCTCACCGCCCGTTTACCTGGGTCAACCCTAGTCAACAGACCAACGGATCCCCTATCGGTCTTGGCTCATGTACCCGGATTGGGCTGGCCCGACTCCGCAGTCCCCTCTGCCCGGCAGTCGCTCACCGCCCGTGTACCTGAGTCACACGCGGCCCAAGACATGACACTTCTCGACTCCTCTTCGTCTCCTCTCTCTTTGACATCCGTTGATAATCACTCATCACTTCTGGAGCCATGAGGCCCATGATCTTCAACATGGCTCCTCACTCGGCTTTTCGAAAAGATTTAACTCTAATCAGAGGTGTACCACTGTACCCACAAGGCACTCCTTCCCGCACACCGCAGTGTGTCAAATGACCCAAGTCACAGGAACTTATGCCGAAACCGTTAGCATGAACCGCTCCAAGTCAATGACACACACTATAGGTTTCGTCGGCGTGCAGGCGCACCGGACCAACGTCGCGCCCCATTTTGTGCCACATGGCCCAAGCCACCCACAGGTGCTTCTTGCCCCTCTCCACATAGTGTCTCGGGTTGGAACAACCCATACTTCTAGTTAAGACTTACCCACTAGACTTGTGGTTGGTATGGAAGGGCTTTGCGATGAATCCCGCAGACCAGTCCTTATAGAGCCCCGGGTGCGACTAACCAATGACCTTGCTTGCACCTGGAACCCATCATGCTAACTTATCAAACCAATTCTAAGACCAAAAGAATACCAAGGGTGAGACACATAGGGGATCATATATCAGAATCCAAGTACCTACGACTCGTTTTTAAGCCTATAGCAGTTGTGTCGATACGTTGGACACTTCTAATATTAGTAAGTATATTGGTGACAAGGAATTCAGGCTTGATAACATGGCTTGGGTTTGCACATCAAGGTCGGGGAATCGATAATTATAATGTAGGGTTATCCATTTGACTAATGCAAATATAACCTATGAGTTTTAGTGATATTTAATTGAAAACTGGGCTCAATGTGCTCAAAATGGGGTTGGTGACTTGCCTTGTTCAGCGAAAGTAGAAGGGTGAGCTTTGGTAAAGTATTTCAGCTCTTCGACGACGTCGTAATCTTCTCGGAACGCAAATCGAGAAATAACAATAAATCGAAACAATATAAAATCACAACACGAGCATATAAATTTTATTGAGTCAAATTGAAGGGGATAAAATGTAAAGCCTCTAAAATTAAAATAGGGGTTTTTAGAATTAATTTAAGGGAGTTATGGATTTTTGAAGGTATAAATTGATTTCTACTTTATTCTCCAATTAAACAATGTAAAATGTTCAGTATTAACACACAAATTTTATTGGATGAATCTGAATACATCAAAAATGATGGGGGATTGGTCCCGATCTTCCGATAGGTAAGGGATAAACTTGGGTTGGTGGAGAATCTCGACGTTGGCGATCCAAGGCTCCGGTCCGGCGGATCAAAACCTCGCAATCGTTACACCACTGTCTCCGTTGGTTATCAACCACGCAGGACGCGATTGACCTCGCCACGAAGGCTAATTCCTGCAAGCGAACCCAAGAACACAAGCAAGAACAGGAAGGATACAAATCGAATGCCAAACACAGACAAACGAAGATAAGTTGAGGTTTCACAAACGCCAATGCGGCAGCCAATCGGTCCGGCGCAAGAGGCGGGATCTAAACACAATAGTGTAGATGCAACAAAGCAAAAACCTAACCCTAGAAGTGGCTGGCGTGAGAATATATAGGGCGGCGGCCTGTGGGAGGTGAACAGACTTGGGCTGTGGGCTAGAAGATGTACAGACTCAGAGATTATGGCCAACACGGCCCAGTTCTGTCACGCAGGACTGTTTTAATCATACAGAACGACTCGAGAGTCCAAATGATGTGAAACTAACGGCAAACGATCCGTCTTCTCCTCAGCTTTCCAAAAAGTCAAAGAACGCGCCAATCGGACTTCGTATGAGGAAGTTATGCCCATTTTGGTGCAGGGTGGTCGATGTAGTCCGAACCAGCGAATTCTTGACTTGAAGTCATCCGTGCGACTCCGTCTTCAACTCCAACTCTTCTATTCCATCTCCCATGTTCCTAAGCAACAAAATATCACCCGTATTCAGTAGCATTCCGTCCAAACAAATATTAACATAGTTGCTAAGGAACGAATTAACCTCATGGTTCAAGCGACGGGCACGGGCGCGTGTGATTGGTCCTTGTAATTGAATTGTAGGTGGAGGCTCCATGTGTGTATCCTGTGAAGTGATGTCCTCATCATCCTCCCCTTCTTGAATTGGAGTCGTCCTCGACTCAAGGTCATCGTCATCTCCCAAATAGGGCTTTAAATCTGAAATGTTAAATGTGGGACTAACCCCAAAAGCTGTAGGCAACTCAAGTTTATATGCATTATCATTTATTTCTCAAGCACACGAAAAGGACCATCAGCACGGGGCATCAACTTAGACTTCCTCAAATCAGGAAAACGATCCTTGCGCAAGTGCAACCAAACAAGATCACCCGGTTCAAATGTTATCTCTTTTCTACCCTTACTACCATAAGCACGATATTTCTCATTCATTTTCTCTATGTTTGCTTTAGTAGTTTCATGCATCTTAAGCAATAATTCAGCACGTGTAGTAGCATCAAAATTCAAGTTTTCAGATGGTGGTAATGGTAGCAAATCAATAGGAGCACGCGGATTAAAACCATAGACCACTTGAAACGGACTTACCTTAGTAGTGGAGTGTACTGACCTATTATATGCAAACTCAATATGAGGTAGACACTCTTCCCAAAGCTTCAAGTTGGTCTTCAAAACAGCCCTCAACATGGTGGACAATGTGCGGTTGACGACCTCCGTTTGTCCATCCGTTTGGGGGTGGCAAGTAGTAGAAAACAGCAGCTTCGTCCCCAACTTATGCCACAACGTCCTCCAAAAATGACTTAAGAATTTGGCATCACGATCTGAAACGATGGTATTGGGAACTCCATGCAAGCGTACGACCTCTCTGAAAAACAAATCAGCAACATTTGTAGCATCGTCGCTCTTGTGACAAGGTATAAAATGCGCCATTTTAGAGAAACGATCTACCACCACAAAAATACTATCTCTCCCCCTCCTAGTTCTAGGTAACCCTAACACAAAATCCATAGAAATATCCTCCCAAGGTACACTAGGGACGGGCAGAGGCATATAAAGACCATGTGGGTTTAGACGGGACTTAGCTTTATTGCAAGTAGTGCATCGTGCCACATAGCGCTCAACATCTCGTCTCATCCTAGGCCAATAGAAATGTGTGGACAGCACATCTTCAGTTTTCTTGGATCCAAAATGACCCATCAAACCACCACCGTGTGCTTCCTGCAATAACAACAAGCGAAGAGAGCTAGCCGGAACACATAACTTGTTAGCACGAAAAAGATATCCATGATTCAGCACATATTTGTTCCAAGCACGGTCATTTGTACAATTTGCAAAAGCATCTTTGAAGTCCAAATCAGTAGCGTACATGCCCTTCAATGTTTCTAAACCAAAGATCTTATAATCAAGTTGAGAAAGCAATGTATATCGTCTAGATAAAGCATCAGCAATCACATTATCTTTCCCTTTCTTATGCTTAATGATATATGGAAAAGTCTCAATAAATTCTACCCATTTAGCATGTCATTTATTCAGATTTGCTTGACTACGTATATGCTTCAATGCTTCATGATCGGAATGAATAATAAACTCCTTAGGCAAAAGGTAATGTTGCCAAGTTTCAAGCACACGCACTAAGGCATATAATTCCTTATCATAGGTAGAATAATTCAACTGTGGGCCATGTAATTTCTCACTAAAATAGGCCACGGGTTTACCTCCTTGCAGCAGCACACCTCCTAATCCAAAACCACTAGCATCACATTCTAACTCAAAAGGCTTACCGAAGTCGGGTAACTGAAGTAGAGGTGCATGTGTAAGGCGATCTTTGAGTGTGGCAAAAGCTTGTTCATGTGCTGGCTCCCACGCAAAAGTAATTCCCTTCTTTGTCAACTCATGCAAAGGACCGGCTATGGTGCTGAAATCTTTCACAAAACGCCGGTAGAAACCTGCAAGACCAAGAAAACTACGTACCTGTGTGATAGTTTGGGGTTGTGGCCAGCTGTTGATTGCTTCTACCTTTGCCGCGTCGACCTCAATACCCTGTGAAGTGACAACATAGCCAAGAAACACAACTCGATCCGTGCAAAACGTGCACTTCTCAAGGTTACCAAACATTCTAGCTTCACGGAGGGCAACAAAAACAGCACGTAGGTGTTCAACATGTTCAGTGAGAGACTTGCTATAAACCAAGATATCATCAAAGTATACAACCACAAAGCGTCCTATAAAGTGCCGTAGGACTTCATTCATCAAGCGCATGAAGGTACTAGGTGCATTAGTAAGTCCAAAAGGCATGACAAGCCACTCATATAATCCAAACTTTGTTTTAAAAGCAGTTTTCCATTCATCACCTAGTTTCATGCGAATTTGGTGGTAGCCACTACGGAGATCGATCTTAGAAAAGATAATGGCACCACTAAGCTCATCAAGCATGTCATCCAATCTAGGAATAGGGTGTCGATATCGAATGGTGATATTATTAATAGCACGACAATCAACACACATGCGCCAACTACCATCTTTCTTAGGTACCAAAAGAACGGGTACTGCACAAGGACTAAGGCTTTCACGGACGTACCCGCGATCAAGAAGGTCCTGTACTTGGCGCTCAATTTCTTTTGTCTCCTCCGGATTGGTACGGTACGCTGCACGATTAGGAAGAGACGCCCCCGGGACCAAATCAATTTGGTGCTCGATGCCGCGTATCGGTGGCAGCCCGGGTGGTATCTCAGCAGGAAAAACATCCTTAAACTCCTGCAAAAGGTCAGTGACTGCAACAGGAACAGAGCTAGGAATGTTCGCAAGTGAAAACAACACGTTTGTGCAAATCAAGCCGTATAGCAAGGGAGTATCATCACAAATTTCAGCAAGGTCAGTTTTAGTTGCAAGCATGACACGCCCTTTCAGATTTATAACTTGTGATGAAGAAGGAGAAGCAATTTTATCTTTCTGTTGCCTCAAAAGCGTCTTAGCTACTTGTTGATTTTCAGAAGGTTGTTTGCTCTTTTGTGCATCCCTAGCATGTTTTTCTTGTTCAAATTTTACAATTTCAGCAGGAGTCATAGGAAGCAATGTAACTTTCTTTCCTTTATACATAAATGTGTACGTATTGCTCCTACCATGGTGTGTAGCATCAGTATCATACTCCCAAGGTCTACCAAGTAACAGAGAACATGCTTGCATTGGTACTACATCAAAATCAGCAGCTCCGACGTATGTACCAATGGAAAATTTGATGTGAGCAGTTTGCGTTACCTTGACCTTACCACTATTGTTGAACCATTGCACATGGTAAGGGTGTGGATGCGCGCGTGTGGGAAGTTGAAGCTTCGTTACCATGTCGTGGCTCACCAAATTGTTGCAACTACCGCTGTCGATGATGACACGTACACGACGGTTATTGACGCCGAAGAAGGTCTGAAACAGATTGTTCCGTTGTGCCCTGTCGTCCTGCTCCATGTGAGTGCTCAAGACGCGTTGTACAATAAGTGCTTCAAGGTCGGCAGTGGCATCCGACGCAAGAACATCGTCATCGTCGAATGTATCATCATCTCCTGCAATGTTAGCAGCAAGTGCATATTCATCTTCAACATCACTAGCACTTACATAGCCACCGTCTTCCGTAGCAATATAAGCCCGCTGACTAGGGCAGTCTTTCATAACGTGTCCAAGTCCTTTGCATCTGTGACACTGGATCGCTGCAGAACGTGCAGTAGAGGCTGCCGAGGAGGTGGGCTTGGCTGGTGCCTTGGTTGCTGCAGTCTTGGAACTCTCAACCTGGGCTGTAGATGTAGAGGGTGCTGATGTAGCCATCGGTCGAGAAGGTGGTGGTGGTGGTCGTTGCTGCTGCCCACTTGAGCGTGAAGTAGCACCACCAATGTTGGTCCTCGTGCTGCGTTGTGGTGGTTGGCGACCCTGCAATTCTTTCTCTGCAAGCATAGCAAGGTGGAAAAGACGAGTGATAGTATTGTATTCTTTATAATCAATGATATCCTGAATTTCACGTCTTAAACCACCATAAAAACGGGCCATTTTATCCTCATTGTCCTCCTCAATTTCAGCACGCATGCAACCTATTTGCAACTCCTGATAATACTCCTCTACCGATTTATTTCCTTGGTTTAGGCGCTGCAATTTTTTTCTCAAATCACGTTTATATGAAGGAGGGACCCATCTACCACGCATTTGCCGTTTTAACATATCCCAAGTTTGTGGTTCATTTCCAACCTGAACTATTTCAGTCCACCAAAGAAGAGCATATCCAGTGAAATCACTAGTAGCTAAACGCACGCGGTGGATAGCAGGAACCATGTGAGCGTTAAATTTTTGTTCGACTGACATCTCCCAATCTAAATATGCATCTGGATCATAGGTGCCAGCAAAAGGAGGTACTGAAAATTTTACCTTAGAGTAGGGATCATTGTTCCTGTGGTTGTCATTGTTACCTCGTGGAGGGCGGTTGCGGTGGCCGCCCATACCTTGACGGTTGAACTGAAAGCGATGACGTGCAGCCTCGTCAGGGTCAATGGCATTGTTTCCGGCATAGGATAGGTCATCTTCCTCTTCAATATGATCGTCTTCCTCTTCAACATGTTCATCGTTGGCTCGTGCAGCAGGCAGTCGTGTTTCCAAGACAGTCATTCGGTCCACTAGGTCAGCCACAGTACGCGCGAGACGTTCGATGGAATGTTGGGTCTGCCGCTGAGACTCTAGTAGAGCACGCCGTGAGACACAGTCATTAAAATCAGATGGAGGGGTGCCGCTGTTATCTGCCATGTTAGTGAAAAGATAAAACAACAAAGAATAATCCTATGTAAAACAGCTAGGTGGGGTGCTGGATGTGTGGTGGAAGCAATTCGTCAAGCACCTTACCCACGCTTGCAAGTGTTCTTACCACGCCGCAGTGAGGTCACCGGCCTACAGGTGATGAACCAAGTGGAGGGTGGTGTACAATTGCAAGAAATGATCCTGTCCTGACCAAGAGAAAGGTGTAGCTTGGATGGCAAGTGAGTAGCAAGGATTAGCGATAATAATAATAGTTAAACCAAGTTCAATAAGTATTCCCAAGTACTCGTCAAAGTTGCTGACCGTAGTGCTCCCAAAGTGAAAGTTCAAGTAATAGAGGGAAACTATGTGCCCAAAACTCAAATGGAAGCAACACAGGCCAAAATCAGCTCTCTATAGATCGGACAAGGGATTGGACAAGAGATCGGACAAGTGATCGGACAAGGGTATGTGCAAATTTTTTTTTTCTCCTTTTTTTTTTTGCTGCTGTTCGGATCGGACAAGAGTTCGGACAAGAGTTCGGACAAGAGATCGGACAAGCAACAAACAGCCAAAGACTGCCTCAGATTGGACAAGAGTTCGGACAAGAGTTTGGACAAGAGTTCGGACAAGCAAAATAACAGGACTGTTTCTCCTTTTTTATTTTTTTTTTCTTCTTTTTTTTCACTCTATTTTTTTTTGAAACAAGGATGACCAGAGGAGTAACCACAAAAATTGGCACCTACAACTAAGGTGGGATGTGGCTCACAAAATTCAAACAAGTTTGCTGTCCGGCGAGCAAAAACTTTCTCCAATTTTTTTCTCTATCTTCCCGATTTTTTTTGGCGATTTTGGTGAGGGCTAACCGACCTTTGTGGGTTAGGGGACCCTCCAAATCGGGTCAGGAACACGCTCAAAAAATTTCAGATTTTTCTGCCAAACGAGCGAAAAGTTATGCCTGTTTTACCGAAGGGGGGTCACAAAGAGTAGATGTGGAAAACAAAGAAAGGTTGCGGAAGGGGGGGTTTTTCGGTGGGGAATTTTTTTTTATGAGACACAAGAACAACTACTACTCAAACGACACAGAGGGATGACTAAACCAGCAACAAGACTCGACCAAGAACACGAACTCAACAAAGTTAAAACTGAAATTAAAATCGCAAGGCACAAAGGGGTTCTCGGTGGGGAATTTTTTTTGGTGCGGTTTTCTGGACTCTGGGTAAAACAAAAGCAGATCGAGATTACCTAACGGGAAATCTGAGCTCTGATACCAGCTGATGGGGGATTGGTCCCGATCTTCCGATAGGTAAGGGATAAACTTGGGTTGGTGGAGAATCTCGACGTTGGCGATCCAAGGCTCCGGTCCGGCGGATCAAAACCTCGCAATCGTTACACCACTGTCTCCGTTGGTTATCAACCACGCAGGACGCGATTGACCTCGCCACGAAGGCTAATTCCTGCAAGCGAACCCAAGAACACAAGCAAGAACAGGAAGGATACAAATCGAATGCCAAAACACAGACAAACGAAGATAAGTTGAGGTTTCACAAACGCCAATGCGGCAGCCAATCGGTCCGGCGCAAGAGGCGGGATCTAAACACAATAGTGTAGATGCAACAAAGCAAAAACCTAACCCTAGAAGTGGCTGGCGTGAGAATATATAGGGCGGCGGCCTGTGGGAGGTGAACAGACTTGGGCTGTGGGCTAGAAGATGTACAGACTCAGAGATTATGGCCAACACGGCCCAGTTCTGTCATGCAGGACTTTTTTAATCATACAGAACGACTCGAGAGTCCAAATGATGTGAAACCAACGGCAAACGATCCGTCTTCTCCTCAGCTTTCCAAAAAGTCAAAGAACGCGCCAATCGGACTTCGTATGAGGAAGTTATGCCCATTTTGGTGCAGGGTGGTCGATGTAGTCCGAACCAGCGAATTCTTGACTTGAAGTCATCCGTGCGACTCCGTCTTCAACTCCAACTCTTCTATTCCATCTCCCATGTTCCTAAGCAACAAAATATCACCCGTATTTAGTAGCATTCCGTCCAAACAAATATTAACATAGTTGCTAAGGAACGAATTAACCTCATGGTTCAAGCGACGGGCACGGGCGCGTGTGATTGGTCCTTGTAATTGAATTGTAGGTGGAGGCTCCATGTGTGTATCCTGTGAAGTGATGTCCTCATCAAAAAAGACAAGTTTTCTAAAATTTAAATGGGAATTTTTAGAGTCAATTTCAAGAAGTTAGGAATTTTTGAAGTTAGGAACTCATTTCTTCAATTTTATTTTAATCCCAATTAAATAATATAAAATATCCAGTGAAAAAATATATATTTTATTGGATGAACGGGAAGAGAATAAAAAGATAAACTTTTTGAAATTTCAATGGTCAAATTTGGAGTTAATTTGACCAAGTTACGAATTTCTAAAGTTTAAAATAATTTCTGGAATTTAATTTAAATCATAATTCAGTCTTCGGTCCACGGTGGAATGGGTTCACCATGAACCAATGCACTGTGTTGTGAGATGGAGCGCAGATCACCATTGGATCGAGATCTGGCATCCACAATACGTGCGGGGATTTTAAATAGAAATCGATGGCTGAGATTAGATGATACCCCTTCGCCCAGATCAGACGACCCAAATTAAACCCTGAGGGTATATATCCTCCGTCGTCCGATCAGGATCGCACGGTCGGGATCAAATCCGACACGGCACAATATAACTACTATGCCAGTCATCTTCTCCAGTGACGGCCGAGAATGACGAGGGCCTTAGAGTGGCCTAACGTACGATCTAAGCCTAGAAATGCGATGAGAATAGTGAGGGGGTCCTGATGGTACCATCGGCGAGGCTTTGGGTTGACTGGACGAGGCCTACGACGTGCGGAGCAGTGGTCGAGGTCGAGGAGGCGATGGGGATCACTTTAGTGGTGTCGGCAGGGCGAGGGGAGTACTCCGGCGATAGCGAGCGGTGGTTGGAGGCAGGACAGAGGAGCGGTGCTAAAATGGCAACGCGAGCTGAATCTTCTGGCTAGGAGTGGAAATTGAGCAGTGTGGGGGAGGCGGTTTGCTGCGAGGCTCCTTTTATAGTGCTCCGGCGAGGGTGAGAGGGTCGGGCGCAGTGAAGACCAAGAAAAGAGGAAGCCTAACTCCAGCGAGGCCATTACAGCGATTAAGAGACTTATAACGAGGGGATCCAAGGAGAAACGTGCGGCGATCGGGACAACCGCGGTGGCCGGGGATCTCGGGCGTGCGAGGAAGACGAAGACCGATAGGTGGGACCCACTGGTCGGTGAGCGCGAAAGGATGAGGGGGTTAACGGTCGGCGCCGATAGGTGGGGCCGGGGCGAAAGATGTGAGGGGAGGGGAGTGACAGGTGGGCCGGGGCTCGGGTGTGAGGCTGAGTGCACCGACAGGCGGGGCTCACTGGTCAGTGAGAGGGCAGCGTGATGGTTTGGTTGGGCCGGCTTGGGAGAGAGAAATGAGGGGAGCGACCATTAGTATTTAAATTGATTTTCTGAATAAAAATAATTACAGAAATTGATTCTTAAATTATGGACTAGCATCCAAGGTTGGAAAAATTTGTAAAAATTCCCAAAATTGCATCTTGGTCTTAAAAACATAATATAAATTTTTCAGACCATGATTTGAATTATTTCTCTGCATTCTATTTATATAGGCATTTATGACTTTATGAGAATTAAAATAAATCTTTTCTTAAAAATTCTGATTTTTCTGAATTTATTTTATTGCTCTAAAATTTGGGGTCTTACACCTTCCTTAGGACAATCTCATAAAAGGGAGTGTCGGTCTTCTAGAGCGTTGAGTCATCGATGTCGAGAGCCCCTAGCGTCCCTTTGAATAGGACGTCAAGGCTGCTTCCTCCATCGACTAGAACCCTCTTCAGGCGGACCTTCATGATGACGGGGTCGACGAGCGAGCGAGAAGCGCTCGGGCTTGGGGACGTCAGTCCACTGGTCCCGGTGGTCGAAGGTGATTGAAACCTCGAACCACCGGAGGCATTTCGGTGCCTCGGTGCTGATGGCGTTGACACGGTGGGTCATCGGCTTTTGTTGGCGCTTCGTCTTGGAGGCCATTGTGCCTCCGAATATCATGGAGACCATTCGAATGGGCTCCTTGTTCTCTCACCATCTGGTTCTGCAGCTGAAAGCAATTCCGAGTAGTGTGATTGCCATTAGGATGAAGGATGCAATGCTTATCCAGCAGATCCCTCAAGGCCGCGTCATCTTGGCATCGCGGTCGAGTGCCGCGGTTGGCGAGCATGATATCCTTGTCCTTCTCTTCTTGTCGGGAAGGCGAGGCCGACCGTGGTTGGCGTGATCTTTGAAGGTGGGTGATCGGTTGGCCGTGGGTGACTAGTGGGCCATGGGCGATCGACGATGCCCCTCCTTCTCCTTCTGATCTTCGTTGTTGTTGTGCGGTTTCGGGAGCAACTGCTCCCGCTCAGCATCCTCAGCGCTGGCGAACTATTCGGCGATAGTGATCATATGGCCAGGATTAGCTGGCGCATACATGATCAGGTGGCGGAACAGCTCGGATGGCTTCCTCAAGCCATCCTGCAATGCAGATATCACGCTGGCGTCGGTGATGCTGGCGACGGCATGACACTTCTCGGAGAATCGACGAATGTACTCCCGTAGGGACTCTCCTTCTCTTTGGTGAACTTGGCTTAGATTGTACTGAGAGGTGGGTCTCTGCCACATCCCCTGGTAGTTGGCGATAAAGACATCGCACGGGCCATCCCACGAGTTGATGAAGCCTTCTGGGAGTGAGACCAGCCAGTTGACAGCCGAAGCGAACAACATGACTGGGAGGTAGTTGACCATGACGTCTGGATCTCCTCCTACTGCACGGATGTCGGTGTAGTATAGTCGCAACCATTGAGACGAGTCAATTTTACCATCATATGGAGCGATTCCAGTCAGCTGAAAGTGGCGTGGCCACTTGACGTGTCGCAACCGCGCGAAGAAGGCGAGGAACCCATCATGGCGAATGTCGTCGTAGTTGATGTGGCCTTCATTCGGGGCTCCGTTGTTGCGATCATACTGATCGTGGAGACATAGCTCCCCCCCCCCCCCCGCTCCCATCCTTGTTGTCGATGAAGAAGGAGGTTCGAGCACTGATGTGGTCGTTGATGATCTAGCGGGCGTCTCTGACGAGCGAGCTTCCTCAATGCTTGTTTGGTCGTCTGTACTCCCCTAGCCTAGACAGCTAGGAATGACGGCTCTGAGATGGCGACGGTGGTAGATGAGAGAGAGGCGGCTCCGCTAGCTGTGCATCAATGGCCTGTGATGAGGACATCACTAGCTCGGATATAACCATGCTTATACTTTACAATAAACAACCCAAGGTTCATTCATTCTATATTAGATTTACATTTTATATATTTGAACTAAGGATGATACACCATGAGTTGGCTTTGTTTTTGTAGGACCGAAAGTAGCGACCAGAGGGGGGTGAATGGACGCCTAAAAATTCTTTCGAATC
Organism: Zizania palustris; assembly: GCA_019279435.1. Lineage (NCBI taxonomy): Eukaryota > Viridiplantae > Streptophyta > Magnoliopsida > Poales > Poaceae > Zizania > Zizania palustris. The sequence goes on from JAAALK010000085.1 coordinate 9,227,008, forward strand.
AATGGCCTGCTCCCAACACCCAACGCACCTCAACAGACTTAGCTAAGAAAGGTAAACAGATCAACAAAGCCTAAAAAGATCTAGCCTAAAAACGATCGGTGTCTTAAACGAAAAGACACCAATACAGTGCTTAAAGGCAGATTAATAGAGCATTTAAAACATGGTCATCTCAAGCTTCATGAAGGTAAAGCATCACAAATGTTTAACTTGAATGCACATAAAAGGAGATGAAGGTTTACTGTTTGAAATTTGTCTCTTGTTCAAAACTTGACGAAGCCTGCTTCGAAGAATGTAGTGTCGAAGCCTGTGTTGGACGTGCCGAAGCCTGCTTCGAAGTAATCGTGCGAGGGCTGTTGATGTGTGTAACAAAAAATGTGAAGCCTACTTCAGAACGACGTATCTTCGCAAGTTACAGTGCAAAAATCGAGGTCTAAAAACTTCGAACCAAACAGATAAAAACTAACGAGGCATGTGTTAGCAGTGGGGACCACACACGTACTTCGAAACCAGAACTTTTCACAGCAACCGGAGTCTGCAGACCGAAGCTATAACTTCGAAGACGTGATCCGAAATAAATTGAAGTCTGCTGATCCGGTCAAAGGCTTTGTGCGAAGTATAGAGATGAACTTCGAAACAGGTCCCAACAAAAAAACGAAGTGTTGTAACAACTCCGAAGTCGGTAGAAACAAAATACAAACTTCCTGCAAGGCTTTGGAAAATAGAACGAAGCTAGCTTCAAAATCGAAGTCTTTGGCGATCGTATGTGAAGTCTAGAAAACCCAACAGTTACTTCAATAGCTGTCGTCTAGCGTTTAGCTTCGGTTCCTTCAAATGAGAGATACAGTATCCTGTGCTAAAACTGCTGACACGGCTGCTCACAAAAGCTAGGACTAGCTATGCACAGCTAGTTTTCCTAGGCATGCAATCAAGTACTAGCTAGCTGCATATAGCTTCCTGCCATGCACAAGCTAGGGGATAGAGTAGTTGCTTCAGCCGTGCAGTCAACAACAGCATAAAAATGGCTAAATTTCTGCACACATGCAGCAAGCTAGATAAAAAAAAGCAACCCCAAACTACAGCTAGCCTGTGCGGTCAATCAGGAATAGCTACCGAAATAACAGATGCATCAGAATAAATTTGCTCGGTGGAAAAGTATTGCAAACAATAGAGATTTTGAGAATAAACGAGAGTTTCTGCGGCGAACTCAGAAAGCAGAAGCGAATAAGAAACACGCAAACCGAGACGATCAAAACCTTAGAGATGGAGTGCAGGCTTGGTTTTCTTGCGATGAACAGCGGCGGCGTGCGCAGGAAACGATGACGGCGCTCACAAGAACAGGAGACAAACAGGAGCAAAAACACGGGGAAAGTGAACTCAGATGTTTAGATTAAAGTGAGTTAACCCTAACCCTAGGGATTGGGGACCTATTTATAGGTAGCCCAATAGCCTAGGAAAATACCAAAAGACCCTTAGGGTTTTTTACAAACGCTGAAATAAAATGGAAAAGACCAAACTGCCCTTAGGATATTTTTACAGACTCGACTGACTGACTGTGGGCCTAAGGTCAAAATAGTAAACTCCTATTTACAGATGACTTATCCTGAAGTGGAGCTTTCGTAGCGACTACGGCTTCGCCTCAGAACAGTCTGATCCAAGATCAGTGGTCGTCAGTTTTGCGCCGAAACTGACAAAGTGTCCACCGACTTTGCACCAGGTATCCGGATTGGGCCAGCCCGATTCCGCAGCTCTCTCGGCCCGGCAATCACTCGTCACCCGTGTACCTGAGTCAATCCTGGTCAACAGCCCAGTGGATCCTCTGCTGCTCCTAGCCCATGTACCCGGATTGGGCCAGCCCGACTTCGCGGCCCCTCTGCCCGACAGTCGCTCGCTGCCTGTGTACCTGAGTCACACGCGGCCCAGACGCAGCAGGTCTTCTCTCTCTTCAGTCCTCTTTGACTATCGTTGACAATGACTCATCACATCTGGAGCCATGAGGCCCACGCTCTTCAGCATGGCTCCTCAATCTCCCCCTTGATGAGTGCATTGTCAACACATCTCTTCATCAGATCTCCAGTACCCGCGAACACATGTGGAAACACAAAAACAAAGCATAAGAAAACAGAGAAGAAGAAAATAAAGTAAAAGTTTAACCCTAATGACCAAAAGCCGAACAAAAGCAAGAAGCAGTCATTATGGTTAACCAAAGATAAAAGCTCAAAACGAGTGCAAATTCAGAATCATCAACAAGGATATCAAAAGAGTAAGGACAAACGGGACAAAAACTCCCCTGAAAAAAATCCCAGAGAAAGCCAAAAACTCCCCCTTAAACTCTTCTCCCAAAATTTCTCCCCCTTGTTGACAAGTGAACTCATCAAGCGAGACTAAATGCACTCGAAAGAGACACAGACTCCTCCTGAAATGCAACTCCCCCTCAAAATATGCAATGAATGCAACTGGGGTGCAGGTGGAGTGATGAAAGCATGTTTCTCAGATATGATTGACTGCAAATACAACATCTAACAGGTATAGCAAAAGACATATTGTCTAAGACACATGACATGATCAGTGCAATAGATGATATCTAAAGAAAGTCATTAGCACGTATTTTCATTTTTTGCAAACTAAAGCATCACCACATTTTCCAGTTGACAAGCAAGGTAAAGCATGAGATGTAGAAGCTAACTGATATCTACCAAGATAAGCATTGTCCAAAACAAAGTGCTTCAGCAAACTTGTTATCTTTTTAATTTTCAGACTTTTTCTTTTTCCTTTTTCATTTTTGCCAGGGGTTATTTGCAAGTCAAACCTTATGCTGACCGACCAAGTCAAGCCTAGGCCAGAACTGGACCATAAGAAGCTTAACACATTGGTCTTGGCATACATTACACTGTCCTAGTTCATACCAAAGTGCTATGGTAAGCAGTCCAGAACAATGCAATGCGACAAAGCAAACCCACCTGGATCTTTTCAACTCAAGCATAAAAAGGCATGGAATTTTCATTCATTTTTGATTTTTATCATTTTTATAGCACATTTTCCATGTTAAAGCATAAAGATGTCCAAGTTGCATATCTGCATCTATGTGAGGAATTAGCTACAAGGCATGTAACAGATAGCAAAAGCACTCAGCCTACACATGCTAGTTACCAGAAGCAATGGTGATCATTTTTCAAGTTTAAAGCATAAAAGCCATGCATATGACAGATATCAGACATATCAAGTGAACTGAAACAAAGCATGATCATTGACAAGTAATCAAAAGCATGTACCAGCTAGAATAAGTAAAACAGTTCAATCATATAACAGAAGCAAGCTCAAAAGTGTGATATGTGAATATGCATGATATGAACACACACAAAAAGACTCAAGAAAAGAGTAATGAAGAAAGAAAACTGACGCAAAAATATCCTAAAAAGGATACACAACACTCAAATCCCCTCATAAACGCTCAAAAGTAGACTGATCTAGGGGTTTGGTGAAAATATCAGCCAACTGATGATGGGTATCAACATGAACGAGGTCAATGACACCTTTCTCATATTGATCCCTCAGAAAGTGAAAGCGCACATCAATATGTTTGGTTTTTCAATGGAGACAAGGGTTTTTCCCTACACTAATTGCGCTGGTGCTGTCACAAAACAGAGAACCCTGGTAGGAAAGAACAACCCAAAATCTCGCAAAGTGGAAATCATCCAAACTAACTATGAGCAGTAGCTAGCAGCAGCTACATACTCAGCCTCAGTGGTCGAAAGAGCAACTCCAGATTGCTTTTGAGAAGACCAAGATACAAGAGACGAACCAAGAAACTGGCAAGTACCGGAAGTTGACTTGCGATCCAACCGGCACCCACCAAAGTCAGCGTCCGAAAAGCCAGATAAATCAAGAGATGATGATGCTGAGTAATAAAGACCGAGATCGGGCGCATAGGTGAGATACCTGAAGATGCGCTTGACAGCCTGCCGATGAGAAGCGCGTGGTGAAGACTAGAAACGCGCGCAAAGACCCACGGTGAACTGTATGTCCGGTCTTGTTGCCGTCAAGTACAGCAGCGAACCGATCATCCCTCAAAACTCTCTCATTGACCTTGACGCCGCTCTCGTCCTTGTCCAGGCCCCCAGATGTGCCCATTGGGGTCATCTGAGGCTTCAGCTCTCCACCAAAGTCGAACTTCTTCAACATGTCTCGAGTGTACTTACCCTGGTGGATGAAGGTGTCGTCCTTGGTCTGCTTGATCTGGAGCCCTAAGAAGTACTTGAGCTCACCCATGAGGCTCATCTCAAACTCATTGTGCATCTACTCAGAAAACTTGGACACAAGAGCATCAGTAGTACCGCCAAAGATAATATCGTCCATGTAAATCTGAGCGACTAAGAAATCTGAAGCATATCTGAGCAAGAAAAGAGTTTTATCCACAGAACCCATCACAAAGCCCTTCCCCAACAAAAACTGCTTTAACCGGTCATACCAAGCCCTGGGGGCTTGCTTTAACCCGTATAAAGCTTTCTGCAACTTAAAAACATGTCGAGGAAACTTAGGGTTCTCAAAACCGGGGGGTTGTCTAACATAAACCTCCTCCTCTATGTACCCGTTCAGAAAAGCACTCTTGACATCCATTTGAAAAAGCTTAAAACCCTTCGAAGCGGCAAAAGCTAAGAGAATGCGAATGGACTCAAGACGGGCAACAGGGGCGAAAGTTTCTTCAAAGTCAATACCCTCCTTCTGGCAAAAACCCTGGGCAACTAGTCGAGCTTTGTTGCGCACCACAACCCCATCTTCACCTTGCTTGTTCTTGAACACCCACTTGGTGCCTATGGGGTTGCATCCGGGTGGCAGCTCAACCAGTGTCCAAACCCGATTGCGGACAAAATTCTCAAGCTCTTCTTGCATGGCATTAATCTAGTTCGAGTCAGAAAGAGCATGAGAAACATCTCTGGGCTCAAAAGATGCAACAAAAGCAGATTTAGCAAACACAGCAAGAGAGTCAGCAGACGAACGCAAAGTTCTCTCAGTCAAATCACCGATGATGAGCCCTGAGGGGTGATCACGCTGAACTGGTCAGGATCCCTGGTGATCTGAAGTCACCTCACCGGAGTCAGCAGCTGGCACCTCTGGACTCGACTGAGGGGGCTCGATCGAAGTGGAAGAAGCGATCAGAGGTCCGCCCTCGTCCTCAGTCGAAGTCTCAGAAGATGTGGGTTCTGCAGGCTGTACAGAAGGCCCACCCTCATCAGCAGCTGGAGTGTCCTCATCTTCCTCGAAGATGGACTCTCCGAGCTCACCATCACTAGAAAGCTCAAAAGAAGGAGTCAAAGAAGGCAAGGACTCATCAAATGAAACCTCACAAGTCTCGACAAGCTGCTGGGAGTCGAGGTTCCAAACACGGAAGCCTCGAGAATGTAAAGCGTAGCCAAGAAAAACTCCATCCCAGCAACGAGACTCAAACTTGTCCAAATGCCCTCCCTTCTTGAGCACAAAGCACTTGCAGCCAAACGCTCGCAAGTAGCTCACCTTGGGCTGTCTGCCAAACCGCAACTCATATGAAGTCTTACTAAGGTAAGCTCTAAGAAAAATGTGGTTGGCCAGATAGCAAGCCGTGTTAATGGCTTCAGCCCAAAAATGCCTAGGAGTCCTGTGCTCATCGAGCATCATCCTGGCCATCTCGACTAGCGTCCGGTTCTTTTGTTCCACAATGCCGTTCTGTGGGGGAGTGTAAGGAGCAGAAAACTGATGGTCAAGACCCTGATCACTACAGAAGCTGACGAACTAAGAGTTCTTGAACTCAGAGCCATTGTCGAAGCGAATTGCTCGCATTCGGCCATTGTTCTCATTCTTCAGCTTCAAAATTAGGTCATGAACAAAAAGAAAAGTTTCATCCTTAGACTCCAAAAAGAAAACCCACGAGAATCGAGAAAAGTCATCAACAATCACAAGCGCGTACCACTTCCCACCGACTGAGCGTACCCGAGCTGGACCGACAGTGTCCATGTGTAACAGCTCGCCCGGATACGAAGTCATCACCTAAGTCACAGGTGAGTGAGACGCGGCAACCACTTTCCCATGACGACAGGGATGGCAAACTAGATCCTTCTCCATTTTCAGCTTGGGCAATCCTCGAATGAGGTCCATAGAGCTCAACCTGACTAGCAGATCAAAACTCAAATGACCTAACCTCCTATGCCACTTCCAGAGCTTAGAGGAGGATCCAGCAATCAAACAGCGAGAAGGGCCAAAAGAACTAGAAAAGTCAATCCGAAAAACCTTACCAAAAGGTAAGATCTGGCAAATCAAAGACCCTCTAGATTCAATCACAAAAGAATTGCTCTTCTTAAAGTGAATATCCAACCCATCCTCAAGAAGTTGCGAAACAGAAATCAAATTTAAGTTCAAATTTCCAACCAAAGCAACGTTCTTTAAAGAGAAATGGTCAGAGATACGAATTGAGCCAATACTGTTTACCTTTCCTTGACCACTGTTACCGAAGGTGATGTATTCTTTGGAGCTCGGGGGAGTGAGACTGGAGAACCATCTGTGATGTCCCGTCATGTGGTGAGAGCATCCTGAGTCCATGATCCAAACATCCTCCAGTCCCCGATCCTGCACAATCAGTGGTTATAAGGGGGAGCAAATGGTCTGGCACCAGGTTTAGCAAAAGAACTAAACTAGTGTCAAGCCATCTGCTCAAAAGACGGAAAACAAAAACCATCAGAAGAGTTTGGACCAAAACGTGGCTCAAAGCGTGGTCCATGGTTCTGCCTAAAACCTCGGCCACGAGGTACAGGACCGTGACCAAAACAGCCTGGAGCTTTGCCAAAGCGAACACCACCATCTGGAGCACGGGCATGAAATTCGTCTCCTCTACCACCACCTACATGACGCGGCCTGGCCTCCAGCCTCTCCCGCGTCGAGGAACTCTCAGTCTACCACGCTGCTGGTAGAACTGCTCCTGACCACCACGAGCACGCTCTGCTCTCTCAACCCGCTTCCTCCTGAAGCAAAACTCTGCAAGATGCCTGTCTCTCTAACAATACTCACAATGGTAGGTGGGCTTCTTGGGATGTGGTTCAGGCTTGGGGTTCTTGGGCTTAGTGGTGTTAGGTGTAGTCTTCTTGGGTTGAGATGGTCCAGGAAGAGAGTCAAGAGAAGTGTGGAGGTGTTTGGGCTTTGGAACCCAGATGGGCTTCTTGGGTGGAGCTTTGGGCTGTTCTTGGATCACTCCATCCTTGGGCTGACTAGCCTGGAAAGACTCAGTGGAGTGAGTCTTGGGGTATCTCTACTCAGGAGTCATTTTACTCCACTCCACTTCCTGGCTAATGGCACTCTCAAAGTCAGCCTTGGTGTAGGCGTAACCTACCCCAAACCCATCCTGCCTCTTAAACTGATGGATCATCATGCTGAGCTATGGCTCTCTGGCACTGATCCAACTCACGATAGAATGGAGGTAAAAGTTCTCATTTTGAGCATCAGCTAGCTCCTCTCTCAAGGAAGCTAGAACCTCCACCTGAGACAAGCAGGTCTCACACTCTCTATCTACTTGGACAGACTTCTCGGCTTTCAGCTTAATCAACTCCAGTCTAAGAGACAAGCAGTTCTCACAGACAGTGGGTGAAACTGACAGTGTCTCAAGCTCTAGCCTAGTCTGCGCCAGCTCAGCTCTCACTTTCTCCAAATCACCCAAATGCTCATCGACCTTGGCTTTCAGCTCAGCTAAACTAGCTAGATGAGATGGGCAATCAGCACAGGGCATGACGACAGTGGCTTGAGCATCTTTCAGCTCTAGCTTAGCGCTTTCAAGCTTAGTGGCCAAAGCGTCCCTCTCATCAACTCTTTCTGTGTACTTGGACTTCAGAGTCGATAGGTCACACAGAAGCACCTCACACTTTGGGCACTCACTGCTATCACCCAAGCAAGGGGAAGAAGATAGACTCTCAATTCTGTCATTGGCCACGGCAAGCTCACTCTCTAATTCATCTATCCTCTTCTTAGCCCCCCTAAGCAGTTTTTCTCGATATTTTAACTCCTGACGATTGCTTTCAAGTAAATCAACAATTTCGCGTTCATAAGATGAAACCTTTTCGTTGTCGTCATCGTCGGAGTCATCGGAGGAGCCCTTCTCTTCCTTATCCACAAGAGCCATTGAGCAGAAGCTTTTGCGGGATCTTCGGTGTTGATGTGAGCGGCTCTTCGGTCTGTCCCCGAAAGCCATGAAGCATAGGCCCGCCGGATCGTCCTTGTCCTTCCCCTTCCTGATGACGATCTCCTCATCGCTTGAGCTCAATGAAGAGGAAGAAGACGTTGACCGCTTGGAGTAGCTCTTCTCCATTTCGGCGAAGAAAGCCTTGTCGCGCTTCTTGTTCTCTCGCCAGTAATCCTTCAGGGCCTTTCTGAAGAATCTGGTCTTTGGCTTGCCCTTGTTGAAGGAGGAGCTGTCGTGCTTACCGGAGTCATGGAAGCGACGACCGGTGCCCTTCTTGTGGCCATTGCGCTTGTGGCAGTCGGCGATGAAGTGTCCTAGGTCACCACACTCAAAGCACCCGGATTTCGTGCCATGTCTTTTAAACATTCTTTTGTCATAAACACGACACACCCGGTTGTTAAAAAGACACAGGTCATCATCTCTCAAAGACTCGAGCTGGTCCTCAGTGATAGACATCAAAGAGAACCCAGCACATCTCACAGAAGAGGGATCAACAGAAGGTGTAGCAAGGGCCAGAGACTTTGATCCAGAGCCAGTGAGATTTGATCTCAACTGGGTATCAACCTCGGTAGCCTTCAGCTTGCTAAACAACTCAGAAAATGGTCAAGGTATCATAAGATGTGCTCTCAATGATAGAGGATACCTTGATCTCCCAGATCTTAGGGTCCAAGGTATGGAGAACCTTGAGCTCCTGCTCATGATCTGAGACTAACTGCACACCCTCAGCCTTGTTGTCCCGAAGCTTGTTTATGATCGATTGAAAATGACCAAACAACGCTTCAACAGATTCACCCGGCTTTTGTGTGAAGTTCTCATATTCATGCCGATAGGTCTGATAGAGCCGAGCCTTGACCTGAGCTGTCCCCTCATGGTGTGCCTGAAGGGTAGCCCAGATCTCTCTCGCAGTGGTGAGATGGCTCACGCGCTCAAATTCAGTGGGACCTAAACCAGAAAACAAAATGTTCACAGCTTTGTTATTGTTCAGATGCTGGGCGATGATACTAGGAGAATCACACTCAGCAACTGGCAATATGACAAAAGTAGCGTGAACACAAATGTCCTAGATGTCCGAGCTTTGGCTCATGAGATAGGCTCGCATGCGAGTCTTCCAATAATTATAGCCATAAGCTTCCAAGGACAGGACCTTTCTAGGAGACGTCATGATCACTACTGGGGTTTAGAACCGGTTAAGGTATGGAAAAACCCTAACCAGGCTCTGATACCACTTGTAGGACCGAAAGTAGCGACCAGAGGGGGTGAATGGGCGCCTAAAAATTCTTTCGAATCTATGGCCTGTTCCCAACACCCAACGCACCTCAAAAGACTAAACAGCAAAACATAAACAAATCACCGAAGCCTAAAAGTATCAAGCCTAGAAACGACCGGTGTCCTAGACAAAGAAACACCAATACAGTGCTAATAGGCAGATAAACAAAGCATTCAAAACATGGGCAGATCAAAGTTCATCACAGCAATTCAAACTAAGTACAAGTGAAATAGTGTCGCGCCCCGATTTAATAAATCAGGACTTTATTGAAATTCCATAGAAAATCAATAAAACAAGACGTTCATCATGCGACCACGTACAAATACGAGCAATCATTCACGGTTCGTAGACCGTATTAATACAAAAGTGAATAAAGATGAAGAGAAACTAATAAATCAAAGGGTCCTAGATGAACGCCTCCTTCCAGTCTCGCCTTGACTGGGTCGCTACTCCAGACCTTCATCCTCCTCGTAGTAGACGGGCTCTGATGTTGTAAGTCAACGGGGTGAGTACTGATGTACTCAGCAAGCCACCGAATGCAACATATAATGCAAGGTAATAACAAGGGAGAAAGTGGCTAGTTTTGCGGAAGCAGCATATTTGTAAAGCGTTAAATGTGAGCAATTTATTAGTACGGGAAAAGTAAACATGCGAATGCATCATCATCTTCTAACTCGAGGAGTACGTTTCACCTCCTCGCACAACAGTCCTTACATGCCATGAATAACTCAAACATTCAAACAGTTGTAAACTAACTGCGAGTAGTCACACAACCCGCCCTTGACCGTGGGCTCGGCTTTTCGAAAAGATTGATTTTACTCTGATCAGAGATGTACCACTGTACCCACAAGGCACGCACTCATCACTTACACCGAAGTGTAACGAGATGACCCATTTCACGGGAACTCGTGCCAAAACCTTCCATATGGTCTTCCCCGACTCAACAGCACCCTCTTATAGGTTTCATATGGTGTCCCGACGCGTCGGTGCCCCACCATACCCCCCCTTGAGCCTCCTTTGGTACAAGTCGCCCGCAGGCTAGCCCCTTGCCCCCTCCACTATGGTGCCGAGAGACGGAGTGTTCCACACTTCCAGTTAGGACTTACCCATTAGACTTGTGGTTGGTACGGAAGTGCTTTGCAACAGATCCCGCAGACCGGTCCTTATAGTGCCCCGGGTACGACCAACCAGTTTCCGAGCTTGCACCCGGAACCCACCATACTTATAACATAGCCTACTCCAACAGAGTCCAGAGACAAGAATAACGGGGTATTTCATATACCAGAATCCATCTAACTACGACTCATTCTTTATATCTTATAGCGGTTGTGCCGGTACCTTGGGCACTAGCTAATATTTTATAGTAGAGTGACAAGGAGTTATGGCTCAATAAGCATGGCTTGGGTTTGCACACAAGGACGGGGATCTAATAATTATAAGTGTAAGGCTTGATATTTGACTAATGCAATATTATCCTATGAGTTATAGCGATAGTTTATTAAAACATGGGCTCAATATGATCAACTGTTTCCACAGAGGTGGTCGATGACTTGCCTTGCTCAGCAAAAGGGTGAAGGTGGAACCTCGGGATAGAACTCCGGATCTTCGACGACGTCGTAGTCTTCTTGATACGAAAAAGTAAATAAAACATTCAATAAACAATCCAAAACAAACAATCATACTAACATACATGTTTATGTTGGATTAAGTAAAGGAGATAGAGTCTTAACTTTTAGGGTTTTGTTTCTTAAACATTTAAGATTAATTTTTAATGAGATTCCTTAATTTTTATAGCTTGATATAATTAGTCTTCCTAAGGGGGTTTTATTTCTCCCTTTTTAAAGTTGAAGTAAAAAGTTATAAAATGACCTTAATGTTTTTATGGCATTAATATAGTGACATTAGGTTATTTAGATCTTCTGACGTTTGTTATATAAGTTTTAGGATAGTTTCATACAGGGTTGACTTTTTTCTTAAATGCCTTAATTAAATGTCCTAATAGGGCCTTTGCAATATCATTTAATGGAATAAATTGGACAAGATGAATATTCTATTTTTATTAAAAATAGTGGACTCAAGTGGTTAGGTTTTCTGAAGTTATTATATAAGTTGTCATGACATTCGTATAAAGTGTTTAGCTTCTATTTGATAAATTACTTAATTATCCTACAAGGGCTATTATTAATTAATAGATTAAAGTGGGCAAAGTGAACATGTTATTTTTGTTGCATTACAATAGTAGAATAAAGTCATTAAGTCCTCTTAACTTATTATATCATTTTTCATGACATTTTGGTAAAGTGTTGTATTTCCATCATGTGAATTAATCATTTATTTTAAAGATCCTTGGAAATGTTTATTTAATAAAATGAAAGGGCAAAATGAATCATTATATTTTTATTGGCTTATAAACATTGCACTGGAGTTAATATATCATATAAATTTTTGAGAGTTTTAGTTAAATCCTAAAAGGGGTCTTAGAAATATTATTTAATAAAATGTCTTGGACAAAATGGTCATTCCATTTTTATTGTATTAATAATAGTGAAATGGAACCATTATATCCTCTGGAATTAATTTATAAATTTTTAAGGACTTTTCTGAATTATTTATTTAAAGTACTAATTAAACCCTAAAGGGGAATTTTCTTTATTATTTAATAAGATTATTATGTGCCAAATAAACATATTGTTCTTATTGCATAAAAGTGTAGAGAATGAAAAGACAAATTTTCCAGAACTAAAATGGTGAAATTTGGAGTTAATTTGAGCAAGATATGAATTTTGGAAGTTTAAACTATTTTTCTGAATTATTTTTAAACCAGAAAACAGCTACGGGTCCACGGTGAGCCAGGTCCACCATGGACTCGCGCACTGTGCGCTGCACCGGTTGGATCTGGACCGTTGGATCCAGATCCAGTGGTCCACGACGGGGCGGGGTGTTTAAGTTACAGCGGACGGCTGTGATTAAAAGAAATCCAACCGGTACGCGTGTACGCCTGAGATCAACCCGGCATTTTAAATGAAATCCAACGTCCCAGATCAACGGATACCGATTCAGTGTGATCCAAGGGCCAGGACTAAATCTGAGACCGATATAATCTCGGCCGTCCCCTCGCGATCGCACGGCGGAGCGCGCGTCCGGCACGTACGCGGCACGGGGAGGACAGGCGTCTTCGTCTCCGGCTCCGGCGGCGCACGGGTGGGAGCAGGGCGACGGCGGCGAGGGCCCTATGCCCTAGTTTCCGGCAAAAATGGGAAGAGGAGGGGGAGGGGAGCTCGAAGGTACCGGTGATGGCGACGAGGAGTGACCGACGGTGACCGGCGGCGAGGGGAGGCGAGGAAGACCTTCGGGTCGACGGTGGCGACGGCGATGCGGCGGCGAGGAACGCGAATGGAGGCGAGGCCGAGGGGGCAGTGGCAACGGTGGTCCCGATGGTGGCCTCGGCGAGGGCGGCGGTGGCACGGTGCGCCGGCGATCGTCGGCCGGAGTGAAAACAGGGGAAACCGAAGAAAAGAGGTTGCGGCCCTCGGGTGTGCGTGGATTGGGGCTCTGGTGGCGTGGCTTTGCTACGGTGGAGAGAGGGGGTTATAAAGGGCTCACCGGCGGTGAAAAAGGAAGGCTAGCCGAGGGAAATCGAGGTGTTTCCAAGTTTACTCCGGCGAGGTTACTAAAGCTTCTCGGATAGGCTTCCAAATGGACGAAAACACGTTGATTTTTGGGGGAATGGGAGTGCCGGAGTGAGGGGAAGGCGATCCATGGCTTGATTTGGTGTATCCGGCTGGCCGACGGCGGAAATGGAAGGGGGGGGCGCCGGCATGGAAGGGGATCGGCCCCCTTCCTTCGGAGAAGAAGGTTATGACAGGTGGGCTCCACCTGTCATAGACCGAACGAGAAACAATTGCGCCGACCGGTGGGTCCAAGTGGTCAGCGGTAGAGGGGTGGCGTCGGTGGCTGCCAGGTGGGGCCGGCCGAGGCGCGGGAGTGAGGGGGCTTCGGCGCCGACAAATGGGCCCAGGAGGGCAGCGGCTAGGCGCACGTGCAAGTGACTGACAGGTGGGGCTATTCCGGACGCGGGCGTGGGGAGGAGAGAGGAAGCGCCGACAGGCTGGCCCCGCCTGTCAGTGAGAGGGGATGAAATGGGCTGGGCCGAAAGGTTTTTGGAGGGAGTTTCGGGGTTTCGGCCCAACAAGATTAAAAATTCATTTTTCAATTAAAATAATTCCAGAAATTCAAATATTTGTTTAAGGCTTGAAGATCTGTTGCTAAAATTTTGTAAAAATTCTCAAAATATTTCTTGGCCTCTAGTTTATCCCATAAAATTTTCAAGTCCAAATTTTGAATATTTATCTCTGTTTGGCTTTAATAGGGCTCTTTTAGGGTTTTTATTAATAACAAAATTCAGAAATTCTTTTATTCTTTTATTTTATTCCCTTTTAATTTTGGGGCTGTTACAATCCTATCCCCCTTACAGAGAATCTCGTCCTCGAGATTCGAAGCGAACCTCGGGAAAACTGAGGGACTGGGTTCTACTGGTGCTCTGGATTAAGAGATGTAGTTATATCAGAAGTAGGCAAAGTGATCTCCGGATCTGGGTTGGTTGAAACCAAATTGGGAGTGTCTTCGGTTGTATCTGGTTTCTCTTTGTGGTGATCTAGAGTCTGTTTCTCTGGATTTGGGATGGAGGATGGTACCCGCTTGGGGTAGGGGCACTGGTTGGCGTAGTGTCCTCCTTGGCGACAGTTATAGCACACGATCGGCTTGCCGTTCCTGTCCCTCTTGTATCCGGTAGCTGGTACTGGTATCTTTTTGGCTGGCGGTGCTTGGGGTGGGATGTCTGTGCTTGGCCCTCCGAGGGTGGTTCGTGGCTTGGCAGGGGTTGGGGCTTGAGGTGGAATCACTCTGGTTCCTGGTATAGTTGCTTCATTCACCAATCTTTGAAAGTTTGCGAAGTCCCCGTGGATTAGTTGAAGGGAGAGCTCGTGTTGGTGTTGTTGGAGACGGAACAATTGTGCCTGCTGCTCTTGCATCTGCTTTTGTAGTTGTTGCATCTGGGTAAGCAGTGTGGCGATCAGTTGGTTCTGTTTTGTCATCATCTCCGCAAATGTGGGATGATAATCAGGGGTCTGCTGACGTCCAACTCCACCCCACTGAGGCAGATTGCCTGAGGTGTTTCCATCGTGTGGAGTTCCGGATCCTTGGTTGTTGGCCATCCTGAAGTTGAAGGGTTTCAAAAAGAAGGTGCCGTCATTAAGGGGGAATGGTTACTGATTTTTATTGCCTAAGATGGATAATTTGACCTAGATGCTTTATGTTAGTCCCTTATTACTTTCATACTCATGCCCTATATCATTTTTAATATAAATGATTTATCATGTATTTTATTCACTCAACATTAGTGTTGTAATATATTTTATTAGTTTGTGTTTAGAGTTTTAAGATGAAGTGATGTTGATTATGTCTTATTGAATTCCTTGGTACCAAAAATTCAAGAAAATTTTTGGAACACAATTTAATGCTTAGGAGAATTTTTTAGGAGAATACTCTAGCTAATTGTTATTTAAATGAAATTTTTAGGCCCATATTTTAGCTTTCTTCTTTCTTGATTTATCCTTTCCTTGGAATTTATTTATTTTATTTTTAATGCCTGGCGAAAATCAAGGTGTTACAATCCTAACTTCCTTAACAAGAATCTCGTCCTCGAGATTCGGAAAGGCTAGAAGTAGAAAGTTAAAGATAGGCTTCAAGTCTACATTTGCATAGATTGGGCTTTGGCTAAGTTAGGGCTTTCCTGACAACGTGTCTTGACTTCATGATTGGAGATGATCTTGCAGAATGGCGATGAATGAATTATGTAAAGTTGAGACTAGAGGTAGATTCTCTCCTTTAGGTTGGGATTATGACCTAATAGGTATATGAGGAAATGGGATTAAGTTTTTATTTCAAAATGTATCGTTCTTGCGATTACATATATTTATATATTCATTCATGCCTTATTTTTGACATGAATGGTAATACAATCAAGTAAAAAGAAAAGCAATCAACCGTAAATCTACGTCTACGGTAGCTCAGGGGACGGCTCGATCTCGGGCTCGTGGGAGATGGTCGGGGTCGAGGAACTTGACGGTCCGGCGAGTGGAGCACTGTGGGAGATCCTCTTGGGCCTCACGGTGGGGATCCGAAGGGGTTTCTTCTTGCGAGGCAGAAGAGGTGCGATCTCCTCAAGGTCCTTCTTCAAGTCTTTGAGCTGCTGGCGGAGCTGGGCATTGACCATGGCGCCTTGGCGTAGAAGCTCGTTCTGACGCCTCAACTCCTCTACCTCAAGGGTCAACAGCGGGTTCTGCTCTAGCTGTCGGCGGAGCTCGGCGTTCTCTCTGGTCAGGTTCTCCGAAGTGTGGCGGTAGAAGTCGATGGTGTCGTGCTGGCTATCTGCGTCGAGGACGGCCTCCGTATGAAGGTTGTCCATAGCCTCCAAGAGTCTCATGGTGCGGGTGATGGCGGAGTTGTCCTGAGGGAGGGAGTTGATGTAGATGCTGCGGTGACTTCCTGGTGTACGCATGGGTATGAAGCGGTAGATGGTGTCGCGAAGGTGGCAGTCGTAGACCAGGCGAAGCTCGGCGAGGGACTGAAGAGCGGCTCGCTGGCTGGCCACCACGAATGAAGGCCCTCCAACTCCATGGGTGTAGAAGGATGGCTGCGTGGAAGAGGGGCGGATCACAACCGTGACCTCGCAGTAGCTCTCATTCGCATCGGGAAAAATCCCGTGGAACGCAGGCTCATGGGGAAACCCCAAAAAGTCGACGAGCACGCGAAGCTCGCGGATGAATCCGGCCTCGTCACGAAGAGTCCCGCTCATGGTATGGACCGGCATCTACAAAAGAGAGAAATTTTTGGTGAAAACTTCAGAAGATGAGAAGGTAAGTAATTTTTTTGTAAAATATAGTGAATATATATAGGGCCTAAGGTCAGGTCTGTTTGGCTTCCTACAGTCAAGTCGGCTCTGATACCATCTTGTCGCGCCCCGATTTAATAAATCAGGACTTTATTGAAATTCCATAGAAAATCAATAAAACAAGACGTTCATCATGCGACCACGTACAAATACGAGCAATCATTCACGGTTCGTAGACCGTATTAATACAAAAGTGAATAAAGATGAAGAGAAACTAATAAATCAAAGGGTCCTAGATGAACGCCTCCTTCCAGTCTCGCCTTGACTGGGTCGCTACTCCAGACCTTCATCCTCCTCGTAGTAGACGGGCTCTGATGTTGTAAGTCAACGGGGTGAGTACTGATGTACTCAGCAAGCCACCGAATGCAACATATAATGCAAGGTAATAACAAGGGAGAAAGTGGCTAGTTTTGCGGAAGCAGCATATTTGTAAAGCGTTAAATGTGAGCAATTTATTAGTACGGGAAAAGTAAACATGCGAATGCATCATCATCTTCTAACTCGAGGAGTACGTTTCACCTCCTCGCACAACAGTCCTTACATGCCATGAATAACTCAAACATTCAAACAGTTGTAAACTAACTGCGAGTAGTCACACAACCCGCCCTTGACCGTGGGCTCGGCTTTTCGAAAAGATTGATTTTACTCTGATCAGAGATGTACCACTGTACCCACAAGGCACGCACTCATCACTTACACCGAAGTGTAACGAGATGACCCATTTCACGGGAACTCGTGCCAAAACCTTCCATATGGTCTTCCCCGACTCAACAGCACCCTCTTATAGGTTTCATATGGTGTCCCGACGCGTCGGTGCCCCACCATACCCCCCCTTGAGCCTCCTTTGGTACAAGTCGCCCGCAGGCTAGCCCCTTGCCCCCTCCACTATGGTGCCGAGAGACGGAGTGTTCCACACTTCCAGTTAGGACTTACCCATTAGACTTGTGGTTGGTACGGAAGTGCTTTGCAACAGATCCCGCAGACCGGTCCTTATAGTGCCCCGGGTACGACCAACCAGTTTCCGAGCTTGCACCCGGAACCCACCATACTTATAACATAGCCTACTCCAACAGAGTCCAGAGACAAGAATAACGGGGTATTTCATATACCAGAATCCATCTAACTACGACTCATTCTTTATATCCTATAGCGGTTGTGCCGGTACCTTGGGCACTAGCTAATATTTTATAGTAGAGTGACAAGGAGTTATGGCTCAATAAGCATGGCTTGGGTTTGCACACAAGGACGGGGATCTAATAATTATAAGTGTAAGGCTTGATATTTGACTAATGCAATATTATCCTATGAGTTATAGCGATAGTTTATTAAAACATGGGCTCAATATGATCAACTGTTTCCACAGAGGTGGTCGATGACTTGCCTTGCTCAGCAAAAGGGTGAAGGTGGAACCTCGGGATAGAACTCCGGATCTTCGACGACGTCGTAGTCTTCTTGATACGAAAAAGTAAATAAAACATTCAATAAACAATCCAAAACAAACAATCATACTAACATACATGTTTATGTTGGATTAAGTAAAGGAGATAGAGTCTTAACTTTTAGGGTTTTGTTTCTTAAACATTTAAGATTAATTTTTAATGAGATTCCTTAATTTTTATAGCTTGATATAATTAGTCTTCCTAAGGGGGTTTTATTTCTCCCTTTTTAAAGTTGAAGTAAAAAGTTATAAAATGACCTTAATGTTTTTATGGCATTAATATAGTGACATTAGGTTATTTAGATCTTCTGACGTTTGTTATATAAGTTTTAGGATAGTTTCATACAGGGTTGACTTTTTTCTTAAATGCCTTAATTAAATGTCCTAATAGGGCCTTTGCAATATCATTTAATGGAATAAATTGGACAAGATGAATATTCTATTTTTATTAAAAATAGTGGACTCAAGTGGTTAGGTTTTCTGAAGTTATTATATAAGTTGTCATGACATTCGTATAAAGTGTTTAGCTTCTATTTGATAAATTACTTAATTATCCTACAAGGGCTATTATTAATTAATAGATTAAAGTGGGCAAAGTGAACATGTTATTTTTGTTGCATTACAATAGTAGAATAAAGTCATTAAGTCCTCTTAACTTATTATATCATTTTTCATGACATTTTGGTAAAGTGTTGTATTTCCATCATGTGAATTAATCATTTATTTTAAAGATCCTTGGAAATGTTTATTTAATAAAATGAAAGGGCAAAATGAATCATTATATTTTTATTGGCTTATAAACATTGCACTGGAGTTAATATATCATATAAATTTTTGAGAGTTTTAGTTAAATCCTAAAAGGGGTCTTAGAAATATTATTTAATAAAATGTCTTGGACAAAATGGTCATTCCATTTTTATTGTATTAATAATAGTGAAATGGAACCATTATATCCTCTGGAATTAATTTATAAATTTTTAAGGACTTTTCTGAATTATTTATTTAAAGTACTAATTAAACCCTAAAGGGGAATTTTCTTTATTATTTAATAAGATTATTATGTGCCAAATAAACATATTGTTCTTATTGCATAAAAGTGTAGAGAATGAAAAGACAAATTTTCCAGAACTAAAATGGTGAAATTTGGAGTTAATTTGAGCAAGATATGAATTTTGGAAGTTTAAACTATTTTTCTGAATTATTTTTAAACCAGAAAACAGCTACGGGTCCACGGTGAGCCAGGTCCACCATGGACTCGCGCACTGTGCGCTGCACCGGTTGGATCTGGACCGTTGGATCCAGATCCAGTGGTCCACGACGGGGCGGGGTGTTTAAGTTACAGCGGACGGCTGTGATTAAAAGAAATCCAACCGGTACGCGTGTACGCCTGAGATCAACCCGGCATTTTAAATGAAATCCAACGTCCCAGATCAACGGATACCGATTCAGTGTGATCCAAGGGCCAGGACTAAATCTGAGACCGATATAATCTCGGCCGTCCCCTCGCGATCGCACGGCGGAGCGCGCGTCCGGCACGTACGCGGCACGGGGAGGACAGGCGTCTTCGTCTCCGGCTCCGGCGGCGCACGGGTGGGAGCAGGGCGACGGCGGCGAGGGCCCTATGCCCTAGTTTCCGGCAAAAATGGGAAGAGGAGGGGGAGGGGAGCTCGAAGGTACCGGTGATGGCGACGAGGAGTGACCGACGGTGACCGGCGGCGAGGGGAGGCGAGGAAGACCTTCGGGTCGACGGTGGCGACGGCGATGCGGCGGCGAGGAACGCGAATGGAGGCGAGGCCGAGGGGGCAGTGGCAACGGTGGTCCCGATGGTGGCCTCGGCGAGGGCGGCGGTGGCACGGTGCGCCGGCGATCGTCGGCCGGAGTGAAAACAGGGGAAACCGAAGAAAAGAGGTTGCGGCCCTCGGGTGTGCGTGGATTGGGGCTCTGGTGGCGTGGCTTTGCTACGGTGGAGAGAGGGGGTTATAAAGGGCTCACCGGCGGTGAAAAAGGAAGGCTAGCCGAGGGAAATCGAGGTGTTTCCAAGTTTACTCCGGCGAGGTTACTAAAGCTTCTCGGATAGGCTTCCAAATGGACGAAAACACGTTGATTTTTGGGGGAATGGGAGTGCCGGAGTGAGGGGAAGGCGATCCATGGCTTGATTTGGTGTATCCGGCTGGCCGACGGCGGAAATGGAAGGGGGGGGCGCCGGCATGGAAGGGGATCGGCCCCCTTCCTTCGGAGAAGAAGGTTATGACAGGTGGGCTCCACCTGTCATAGACCGAACGAGAAACAATTGCGCCGACCGGTGGGTCCAAGTGGTCAGCGGTAGAGGGGTGGCGTCGGTGGCTGCCAGGTGGGGCCGGCCGAGGCGCGGGAGTGAGGGGGCTTCGGCGCCGACAAATGGGCCCAGGAGGGCAGCGGCTAGGCGCACGTGCAAGTGACTGACAGGTGGGGCTATTCCGGACGCGGGCGTGGGGAGGAGAGAGGAAGCGCCGACAGGCTGGCCCCGCCTGTCAGTGAGAGGGGATGAAATGGGCTGGGCCGAAAGGTTTTTGGAGGGAGTTTCGGGGTTTCGGCCCAACAAGATTAAAAATTCATTTTTCAATTAAAATAATTCCAGAAATTCAAATATTTGTTTAAGGCTTGAAGATCTGTTGCTAAAATTTTGTAAAAATTCTCAAAAATATTTCTTGGCCTCTAGTTTATCCCATAAAATTTTCAAGTCCAAATTTTGAATATTTATCTCTGTTTGGCTTTAATAGGGCTCTTTTAGGGTTTTTATTAATAACAAAATTCAGAAATTCTTTTATTCTTTTATTTTATTCCCTTTTAATTTTGGGGCTGTTACAAATAGATGAGGAGTTCCTGTTCAAAGTTGTCTCTAGTAAGGTACTTTGACGAAGCCTGCTGTGTCGAAGCCTGCTTCGAAGCTAAAATGCGAAGGTAGTTGACGTGTGTAGCAAAAAGTGTGAAGCCTACTCCGGAACGAATTAACTTCGCAGATAACAGCGCACAAATCGAAGCTTCGTTTGCGGAGCAAAAAGAGAGTTCAAGGCTAGTTCGGAGTGTTCGTGCGAAGCCTGGCGTTGCCGGAGCTTATACTCCGAAACCTACAGAATTCGAGGCCAAAGCACAGGACTTCAAACCATTCACTTCGAACAAGCGATGTATATAACAAGCTGGCAAAGTCTGTTTTTGCTGATGAACTATACTATGCGAAGTATACTTCGAACAATAAAAACTTCGAACACGTACAGAGAGAACCAGTGAGGTGAACTTAGCAAAACTTCGAAACAACACACTTCGAAGATCCGGAGCCTAACACGGGAGAGATTTACTCCGAAGCAAAACAGACAAGTCGAAGCTTGTCTCTATGGGGACTTCGCACGAGTGAAGTATACCCTCGTAAACACTTCGAAGCCTTTAGTCCAATCTGACCGAAGTCTGCTTCGCAGCACACTTCGAAAATCAAACTCCGAAACCAAACTAACAAAAACCACACTTCGAACCCACTCCATTCAAACCAGCCTTTGTGCTATTCACTCAAAAACTTGCCTCATAGAACAAAAGGGCTTCGAACAAAGATTAACACAGAGTTTTGGCCTTCGTGAGAACCTCCAGGAAACGCGCAAACTCTCTTCGATCAGAACACCATGTCAGGAAAATACCATTAAAGAACTCGTTGTAGCCTATACGCACAAGAACAGAGGCACACAGATCCTAGCTGCAAGGCTAAAAACAATAGCTACAGATATTCATCTCTTAAACACACCGCACAAGAGACCAAAAAGCATTGTATAGAAAATATTATCTCTCAATCAGAACGTGTGCAGTGAATCACAGAACTGAGATCTTCTCAGTCTTCACCGAAGAACAGAATCACAGGAGAAAACCGAAACAAGCATGCGTTGGTGGAGATATAAAGATCAATGAATAAACCAGGCACGCAAAGCAAGGCGATCAATAAATAAAATCTATTGTGATCTTCGATGGAAGAACCTGAGAACGCGAAGAACAGTAGATCGCTGAAGATGGCGACGCTCATAGGAAGAAACGGGACCAAGCCAAAAGTGACCCAAACTTTTTGCTGGATTAAAGTGTATTACAAAATGGGTAACCCTAACCCTAGGGATTGGGGCCCTATTTATAGGTAGCCCAATAGTCTAGGAATATTCCACAGACTCTTAGGGTTTTTTACGGACGCTGAAATAAAAGGAAAAGACCAAACTGCCCTTAGGATATTTTTACAGACTCGACTGACTGACTGTGGGCCTAAGGAGATAATAGTAAACTCCTATTTACAGATGACTTATCTGAAAGCTAAGCTTTCGTAGCGACTATGGCTTCGCCTCTAAACAGTCTGATACAAGATCAGCGGTCGTCAGTTTTGCGCCGAAACTGACAAAGCGTCCACCGACTTTGCACCAGGTACCCGGATTGGGCCGGCCCGACTCCGCAGCTCTATCAGCCCGGCAATCGCTCGCCGCCCGTGTACCTGAGTCAATCCTGGTCAACAGCCCAGTGGATCCTCTGCTGCTCCTAGCCCATGTACCCGGATTGGGCCAGCCCGACTTCGCGGCCCCTCTGCCCGATAGTCGCTCGCTGCCCGTGTACCTGAGTCACACGCGGCCCAGACGCAGCAGGTCCTCTCTCTCTTCAGTCCTCTTTGACTATCGTTGACAATGACTCATCACATCTGGAGCCATGAGGCCCACGCTCTTCAGCATGGCTCCTCACAGGGGCCACGGCGAGCGACGACGAGGGGTCCTAAGGGCTAAAATGGAAGGAGGGAACTACGGGGATCACGAGGGTACCGTTGGCGAGGCGAGAGGTCTTCGGAGCGTGGCCGGTGACGAGCGGAGGCGGCGAAGACGTTCGGGTCCTCGTCGGCGATGGAGATCCGGCGGGGTTCGTCGCCGTCGAAGTGGTGGCCGAGGTCGGGGAGGTCACCAAGGTTATGATGGTGAGGTCGCCGAGGAGGAATGAGGGTTCTGGTGACAGTGAGTGGTGGCTGGAGCGTGGGCGGTGGTGTGGCGCTAAAGTTTGGATTCCAGGTGTTCTGTTCGATCTCGCAGCGTGTGAGCATGGGGGGTCTAACGCGGATGCACTAGGGGCTTAAATAGGGTCACCAGCGGGGCCGAGGGGGCGCAATTGACGGTGGGTGAGAGTAAACGCGTTTTTAAACGCCGACGAGCTCGGTTGCAAGGGGTTCATCGAACCTAGACATGAATTGGCCGGAATTGAAGAGGGGAAATGGTCGCCGGGGATCGGGCGTCGTAATGGCGGGCTCAATTCAGGGAGAGGGGGTCGGGAGCAGCAGATCCGAGGCGTATTAAGGCGTCGGCCGGCGAGGGGGGATTTGGGGGCGGATCTCGTGGAGACGACATGTCCGACTGGTGGGGGCCACAAGGCAGCGGGCGCGAGCGTGACAACGAGCGAGGCTGACGGGTGGGGTCGAGTCTGGCTGATGGTGAGGAGAGCGGGCTGGGCCGGCCGGTGGAGGGAGAATGGGGGAAAGGCGGTCCGTCACTGTTCCAATCCTTTTTCGAATAAAAATAATTACAGAAATTGATTTAAAATATTTGGGCTACCTCCAAGGGTGATAAAAATTTGTAAAAATTCTCAAAAATATCTCTTGGCCTTGGGATCATATACAAAATTTTCTAGCCTCTAGTTTGGTCATTTCACCTAGGTTCTAGTTCAAATAAGCTAAGAAGGGCATTAAAGGTATTTCCAAATTAATTAATTCCAGAAAAATATATTAAAAGGTATTTTTATTTCTCTGAAAATTTGGGGTGTTACAAACCTACCCCCCTTACAAAGAATCTCATCCTCGAGATTGGAACGCTACTCGAATAGCTCGGGGTATTGGGCTTTCAACTCGTCTTCTTTTTCCCAAGTGGCCTCTTCAACGGGTGGTTGTCCCACTGAACCTTGCAGAAGCGAACAACACGGCTCCTGGTTACTCTCTCCTTAGTCTCCAAGATCTTGATGGGTTTCTCGATGTAGGTCAAATCCTCTTTGACATTGAGTTGTTGGAGGTCGGCTTGTTCGGCGGGCACGCGGAGACACTTCTTCAGCTGAGAGACATGGAACACATCATGGACTCCTGCCAAGGATGGAGGTAGTTCTAGTTGATATGCCCCTTCGCCTTGCCATCGGAGAATCTGAAAAGGTCCGACATAGTGGGGTGCTAGCTTGCCTCTCATGTTGAACCTTTGAGTGCCACGAAGGGGAGTGACTCGGAGATATACATAATCACCCTCCTCAAAGGTTAGGTCTCTTCGTCGGTTATCGTCGTAGCTCTTTTGTCGGGACTGGGAAATTTTCAATCTGTCCGTGATGATCTTGACCTTCTCTTCGGCTTCTCTTAATATATCTATCCCGAACAATTGTGACTCTCCGGTCTGATCCCAAAGTAACGGCGTTCTGCACTTACGCCCATAGAGTGCCTCAAACGGGGACATCTGCAGGCTAACTTGGTAGTTGTTGTTGTAGGAGAACTCCGCATAAGGCAAGTTCTTGTCCCACATTCCGCCAAAGTCTAGAGCGCAAGCTCTAAGCATATCCTCCAATACCTGGTTGACCCTTTCGGTTTGACCATCAGTCTGTGGATGATAGGTGGTGCTAAAGTTCAGCCGGGTGCCGAGTTCCTCTTGTAGGTTCTTCCAAAACTTAGAGGTAAACTGACTCCCACGGTCAGATACAATCTTCTTTGGCACTCCGCGCAGGCACACACTTCGGGTCATATACAACTCGGCTAACTTGGCGACGGTGTAAGTTGTCTTGACGGGGATGAAGTGAGCCACCTTGGTGAGTCGGTCGATGATCACCCAAATAGAATCATGACCGGCTTGGGTCCTGGGTAGTCCCGTGATGAAGTCCATTCCTATCTCTTCCCACTTCCATTCGTGAACTTTGAGGGGTTGCAACAGTCGAGCAGGTCTCTGGTGCTCTGCCTTGACTCACTGGCATGTGTCGCACTTGGCCACATACTCAGCTATTTCCCTTTTCATGCTGACCCACCAATATTTCTCCTTTAGGTCTTGATACATATTGTACTCCCGGGCTGTACGGAGTATAGAGTATCGTGAGCTTCTTAAAGGATGAGAGTCTTCAACTCAGGCTTGTCGGGCATGCATATTCGGTCTCCGAACCAGATGGTACCATGCTTGTCCTCGGAGAATCCCGGGGCTTTACCCTTCCGCGTGTTCTGCTAGATCTCTAAGATGTCTAGGTCTTCCTTCTACGTCTCCCGGATCTGGTCTATCAAGATAGGTCTAGACTCCAAAGCAGCGAGATACGCTTTGTTGACGATCCCTAGATTCAGTCTTTCCATTTCCTTATATAGCAAGGGGCCTGGTCCTGTATCATGACGACATTGCAATACCCTTTTTGAATAAGGGCGTCTGCCACCACATTGGCCTTGCCTGGATGATAATGGATGCCCAAGTCATAATCCTTGATCAGCTCCAACCATCTCCTCTGCCTGAGGTTCAGGTCTGGTTGGGTGAATATATACTTGAGGCTCTTGTGGTCGGTGAAGACCTCGCACCGATTTCCCACAAGGTAATGTCTCCATATCTTCAGGGCATGAACCACGGTTGCCAATTCCAGGTCGTGGGTCGGGTAGTTCAGCTCATGTGGTCTTAGCTGTCGAGAGGCGTGAGATATCACCTTCCCATCTTGCATTAAGACACATCCCAATCCTTAGCGAGAGGCATCACAGTAGATGTGGAAGTCCTTCCGGATGTCTGGCATGGTCAGAATTGAGGCGGACACGAGCTTCTTCTTAAGGGTTTGGAAGCATTCTTCACAATCCGGGGTCCATTCAAACTTTACTTTCTTCTGCAACAGCCTGGTCATAGGCTTGGCTATCTTTGAAAAGTTCTCGATGAACCGGCGGTAGTATCCGTCCAATCCAAGAAAACTCCGGATCTCGGTCACGTTCGTGGGTTGTAGCCAGTTGGTCACTGCTTCCACGGTGGTTGGGTCCACAGCTATTCCTCCGGCAGATATGACATGACCGAGGAACTTCACCTCTGACGACCAAAACTCACACTTGTTGTATTTGGCGTACAATTGTTGTTCCCTTAGCTTTCCGAGGGTCAGACGGAGGTGGGTTTCATGTTCTTCCTTGGTCTTGGAGTAGTCGAGGATATCGTCAATGAATACCACGATGAACCTATCCAAGAACTCCATGAATACATTGTTCATCATGTTCATGAAAAAGGCTGGGGCATTCGTGAGTCCGAACGACATCACAGTATACTCGTAGAGTCCATAGCAAGAGGTGAAGGCAGTCTTGGGGATGTCTTCTTCCCTAATCCTCAATTGGTGATAACCTGATCTGAGGTCAATCTTGGAAAACACCGAGGATCCTTTCAGCTGATCAAAACAGGTCATCGATCCGAGGCAATGGGTACTTGTTCTTGATGGTTACGTCGTTCAGGGCTCTATAGTCCACGCACATCCTTTAGTCTTGTCCTTCTTCATGGCAAAGATGACCAGTGCACCCCAGGGTGAGGTACTCGGTCGGATGTACCCTTTCTGTTTCAGGTCTTCGATGTTGCTCTTGACTTCGGCTAGTTCATTGGCGGCCATCCGGTATGAGCGCTTCGAGATTAGAGTGGTCCCAGGGACAAGCTCGATTCTGAATTCAATGTCTCATTTAGGAGGCATTCCTGGCAGGTCCTCTAGGAAGACGTCCATGAACTCCTTGACTATGGGCACTTCCTCAAGGGCGAGTGAGTGAAGAGACACCTCACGAGTTTTGCGGTTGGTCATCTGAAAAGTGATGGCTTCGCCTTCGGGGTTGGTCATAGTTACGGACTTGCTGGCACAATCGATCACATCCCTTGTGTTTCATCAACCAATCCATCCCTAGGATGAGGTCGAGTCCGGTACACCTAATGAGGACTGGCTCGGCCCAGAATAGTATCCCTTGAATCTCTATCTTTACCTTAGGGTTGTATAAGTGGGCTAAGGTTTGATTGCCTGGGGTGGCAATCATCATGGGGGCTGGTAGAGGGAGCACTTCCACATTGTTGGTTTTCACAAAATCCTCCGAGATGAAAGAGTGTGTTGCCCTAGAGTCAAATAGTATTATAGCCGGTAAGGAATTTGCGATAAACGTACCAAGTATGACTTCAGGAGCTTCCTGAGCTTCCTCCGTGCTGATGTGGTTGACGCGGGCATGAACCGCCTGGTTGGGTGCTGTGCCTTGGGGCTGCTTGGGGTGAGGACACTGATGTGCATAGTGCCCTTCATTCCGGCAGTTGAAGCAGACGACTGGCTTCCCTTGGCGGTCCCTCATGATCGGGGCCTTGGCAGCGGGCATCGACTGAGCGCCGGAGCTGGTGGAGCGGGGCGGGGATGCCCGGTGTTGGATCCACCGGTGGTGTGAGATGGCCTGTAGGCGGGCCGAGGATGGTAGGCAGGCGCTGGTGGCGGAGGGACGAAGCGGGGCCTTTGAGAGTTCGCCTGATGATGCTTGAACGCGATCATCTTCCTCTTCTTGATGTCCAACTTATTCTGCTCAGTCTCTTGGATGAGCGCCTTGTTCACCAACCGTTGAAAGTCGGCGTAGTCAGTGGCAACGAGCTGGATGGACAGCACATCCTTGAGTCCCGGAGGAACTTGGCCTGGCGGAGGGCGTCGGTTCACACCTCTTCTAGCGCGTAGCGTGCCAGACGGTTGAACTCATGGAGATACTCCATGACAGTCCGGCTGCCCTATTGCAGGTCGCGGAACTCCTGCTGTTTCACCGCGATGACTCCAGTGGGGACGTGGGCGGCGCGAAAGGCGATGGTGAACTCCGCCCAAGTCACCACGTGGTCCTCCGGTTGGGACTCACGGTAGTTGTCCCACCATTCTGCGGCGGGACCCTGGAGCTGATGAGTGGCGAACGCCACTCTCTCCCGATCGGTGCAGGGGAGGAGGTCCAACTTCTTCCCTATGGTGCGAAGCCAATCTCCGGCCTCCATGGGGTTCATGGTGCTGGAGAAGATCGGGGGACGCACGCGCAAGAATTCCGAGAGTTGAGGCGCGGGTGCGGGGGCTGGTGCACAAGGGGCTGGCTCCACATTCTGCAGCCGATCCAACTGTGCCTGTTGGTGCTGCATCTGGGTGAGGAGGGCGGTGATCAGCTGGTTCTGGTTCGCCATCATTTCCACCAAGGTGGGGTGGTTGGCAGACGGTGGCCTAGTCTGACGTTGGCTCGTTGCGCCCCAGTTTGGCACAACACTTCCGGGCAAACCGTTGCTTGCCCCTTCTCCATTGTTGGACCCTGTGTTCTGGTTGTCGGCCATCTTCTGAACATATAAGAGCTTTAGCCATGAGATAAAAGGTTGTGAAACAAATATTTAGCCAAAACAGCCCATAGAGACTCATATATATATATATATATATATATATATATCAAAGTGGTCTAAAATGTTCATTACATCAATGTTCTTATTTTAATCCACCTACAACACAACTCGTTGCAGGTGGTACCACAATCACAACATTATTAAAAATCACTCAACGATAGCTACCGCCTACTCGTCGTCCGGGGCGGTCTCCGTGCTCTCAGAGCCACGAGGGTCCTGAGGGATGGTGGGCTCGAGAAAATTCTCGATGATGGGGTCGGAGACGATGGCGGGACGCGGGGCAGGGGCGCTGGAGCTGGACGGTCCAGTGGTCGTGGGGTGTGGTGGGATTCTCTTGGGGCGAGGGGCGGGCTCGCTGATGGGCTTCTTCCTCCTCGGGACGAGGGGGACCATCTCCGCTATGTCCTTCTACAACTGCATAATCTTGCACTGCAGCTCGCCATTCTATTGAATCAAGCTCTTCGTCTCTTGATGAAGGAACTCGACCGCCTCATGGTGCTCCTCGGCGTCCATCACGGCCTTGGTATGGAGATCGTCCATGGCCTGAAGAAGGTGCGTCTGCCGGGCCATGACCGGATCGTGATCAGAGTGAACTCCGATGTAGATGCTACGGTGGGCACTGGGAGTGCACTTCAGCACGAGCCGGAAGGATGAGTTCTGAAGACGATAGTGCCTCGGGTGCTACCGACCAATGCCCTAGCTTGCACCCGGAACCCACCATGCATATACTCTCAACCAAACTCTATCACCAACAGAATTCCAAAGATAAGGATAACGAGGATCATATAGTAGAACCAAGTTGCTACGACTCATTTTTAACCCTATAGCAATCGTGTCAATACATTGGACACTAGATAATAGTAATAATCATATGGTGACAAGGAGTTTAGGCTAGATAGCATGGCTTGGGTAATATTCCGGCTCCTCGATGGCGTCGTGGTCCTTTTTAACATGAATAGTAAACATAACATTCAATAAACAATACAAAATCCACACAATAGACATATAGGTTTTTGAATTGGTTTGAAATAAGGAAAATAAAGTTATTAACTTTCTGAAGGTTATCCTAAGGACATATTAAAATAAATTTTAAAATGAAATAATGACCTTTCTAAAAGGAATAATAATGTAAACAACTGTATTTTAAATTTTCTAACTAATTTAAAATAAAGGTTCAGTGTAAACCTAGCGGTTTCATTAGACTAGCATGAAATAATAAAAGATAAATTTTTCTAAATTGAAATGAACCAAATTGATAATTTACCCTAAAGTGCATTTGAATACATTATTAAACAAAAATAAAATACTCAATATAAACTTACTGTTTTTATTGTATTAACATGTAGAGAATAAAATTACAAATTTTCTGGAATTGAAATGGTAATTTTTGGAGTTAAAATGCGTCGGATATGAATTTTATAAGTTTAAAACTATTTCTGGAAATTTATTTAAATCCCAACACAGGCGTCGGTCAATGGTGAACCGGGCTCACCGTGAACCCGCGCACTGTGCGCGTGCGCCAGATCAAGATCCACTGTTGGATCGCGATCGGGCGGCTGCGGGTGAGGCGGGAGTGTTAAGTTAACGTGGACAGTTGAGATTAAATCATTGAAACGGTACGCGATGGATGGCCTAGATTCGCCCTGGGTTTTAAATATAAACGAACGGCTCAGATTATAATGTACCGCTTCGCCGAGATCTAACGGATCTGATTAAACCGCACAAATAATTTAATCGCCACCATTGGATCTGGATCGCACGGCCGGTATCGAATCCGACAACGGCACGGGTACTCGACCCATGCCGGTCATCTTCTCCGGCGACACGAGCGGGCCAGGGGCCATGGCGAGCGACACCGAGGGGTCCTAAGGGCTAAAATGGAAGGAAGGAACTACGGGGATCACGAGGGTACCGTTGGCGAGGCGAGAGGTCGTCGGAGCGTGGCCGGCAACAAGCGGAGGCGGCGAAGACGTTCGGGTCCTCGTCGGCGATGGAGATCCGGCGGGGTTCGGTCGCCGTTGAAGTGGTGGCGAGGTCGGGGAGGTCACGACGGTTATGATGGTGCGGTCGCCGAGGAGGAATGAGGGTTCCGGGCGATGGTGAGCGGCGGCTGGAGCGTGAGCGGTGGTGTGGCGCTAAAGTTCGGATTCTGGGTGTTCTGTTCATTATCGCAGCGTGTGAGCGTGGGGGTCTAACGCGGACGCACCAGGGGCTTAAATAGGGCACCGCGGGCCGAGGGGGCGCAATTGACGGTGGCGAGAGTAAACACGTTTTTAAACACCGGCGAGCTCGGTTGTAAGGGGTTCATCGAACCTGGACGCAAATTGGCCAGAATTGAAGAGGGGAAACGGTCGCGGGGATCGGGCGTCGTAATGGTGGGCTCAATTCGGGGAGAGGGGTCGGGAACAGCGGATCCGAGGCGCATTAAGGCGTCGACCGGTGAGGGGGGGATTTGGGGGCAGATCTTGCGGAGACGACAGGTCCACAGGTGGGGGCCACAGGGCAGCGGACGCAAGCGTGACAACGGGCAGGGCTGACGGGTGGGGTCGGGTCCGGCTGAGGGTGAGGTTGGCGCCGACAGGTGGGGTCGGGTTGTCGGGTGGCGCGCGCGATGGGAGGGGGTCGCTGACGGGTTGGGTCTGGTTGTCAGTCGGGGTGCAGGGAGGAGAGCGGGCTGGGCCGGCCGGTGGAGGGAGAATGGGGGAAAGGGGGCCGTCACTGTTCCAATCCTTTTCCGAATAAAAATAATTACAGAAATTGATTTAAAATATTTGGGCTATCTCCAAGGGTGATAAAATTTGTAAAAATTCTCAAAAATATCTCTTGGCCTTGGGATCATATACAAAATTTTCTAGCCTCTGGTGTGGTCATTTACCTAGGTTCTAGTTCAAATAAGCTAAGAAGGGGTTTAAAGGTATTTCCAAATTAATTAATTCCAGAAAAATATATTAAAAGGTATTTTGATTTCTCTGAAAATTTGGGGTGTTATAATCATATCCTCGACATGTCTCCACCTATCGAACCACGCAAAGATGAGAGCTCGGTCGAATGAAAACCTGTTGGCTCCATCGACCAACCTCGCTAGAGGGAGTAACCCAACACTGCGCAACCTATATGCAATCAATTGTTAGTGAATTGAAAAACAAGACATCCAACCAGCATTATACATAATTAACTTTACCAACCCATCGAGATGGATTCTCCAGCAGTACTATGGTGTCCAGACTCGCAAAGGCATAAGCTCTTCATCCTCAAAAGGGGATGTGAGTACTCGTGCCATATGGTAGATGTCCACTTAGGGGTGAGAAACCATGTTGAAGAATATGGTTTTGATACTCCAGATGTGATGAGTGATTGTCAACAAAAGTCAAAAGAAGAGAAATGAAGACCTGCCGAGTCTGAGGCGCATGTGACTCAGGTACACGGGCAGTGAGCGACAGCCGGGCAGGGAGCCGCGGAGTCGGGCTGGCCCAATCCAAGTACATGGCTAGGAGCGGCAGAGGATCCATTGGTCTGTTGACTGGGTTTGACTCAGGTACACGGGCGGTGAGCGATTGCCGGGCTGAGGAAGCTGCGAGATCGGGGTCGGCCCAATCCGGGTACCCGGTGCGAAGACGGTGGACGCTTTGTCAGTTCGGCACAAACTGACAACCTATGATTATTTTGTTTTTAGGATATTAATATTTAGTTTTTAAGTTTAGAATATTTTTATTGAGTCACGGTGATTTTTCTAAGAATATTTTAGTAATTTTGGAATTTATTTTAGAGTCAGTTTAATTACCCTTACCTTAAGGGTAAATTAGTCTTTTCATGTATAGGAGTCGCCTATAAATATGCCCCTATCCCTTGGGATAGATGACTGTCATTTTATTTTCTCGAGATTAATCTACAGTCCACTCTTGTTATCCGTCCTCAACCGTTTTTTTCGCCTGAACAGTAGCAGATCGATCGTCTCTTCCTCCTTCTCTCCGGCGGAAGCACTACAGCAGGGAGGACTAGTGCGGCGGCCTAGCACGGCAGTTACGAAGAGTTTTTGGCCTCCGTGCGGGAACCAACAGGCTGCATCATTATGCGCTGCAGGCTACCGGCAGCAATATCGAGGGCAGCAGCACACGCAGCAGATAGTTGTATCTGCATCACGCGCGGAG
Source organism: Zizania palustris (assembly GCA_019279435.1). Lineage (NCBI taxonomy): Eukaryota > Viridiplantae > Streptophyta > Magnoliopsida > Poales > Poaceae > Zizania > Zizania palustris. The sequence continues at coordinate 9,259,377 of JAAALK010000085.1, forward strand.
ACGCCTGGTTGGCACACGGCGCAGCGGAAGCTGTAGGCGTACTCAGGTTTTTTTTGCTGCATAGCGGGCCCCACGACGCAGAAAAAGAAAAAGGCTATAGTGGCGTGGAAATTTCTTGCTCCTGCTCATGGCGGTGTGTGGCATGCTGCTGTGTTTTGTTCATGGCACGGTCTTTTGCACGGTAGCACACGACAGTTTGTTTTTTCTTGACTTGCTCCGCGCGCATGGCAGCAGTTTCGACGAGAGCAGCTCGAGGCATACGACGACGACATACGCAGGTAATCAATCTAATCTCCTATTTTCTAGGTAGATCAATTAGTTAGATAAACATCTATTATTTATTAGCCTACTGTTTTGTTTATTAATTTCGTGGTTATGTTTATCCGCTAGAAAATTATTCGTACTCGCAAAATTTTTATCTAAGTATTTTAAATCTGCTCGTATAAAGGAAAACAAAATTAATTAATATATCATTAGTTGCAATAATATTTTTATTCTCTATTTACATGAAATATCTTAGGTTTATTTCTAAATAATTTTTGAGGATCCATATTTTATTCTTTTGATTAGGTTCCGTTATTTCTAGACTGCAATATAAATATTTCGTAGTATATCTGAGTATTTATTTACTGCAGTATTTTTATTTAGACTATCTTTAGTATCATTTTGATTAGGACACTGGTCATTTTTAGGCTAGACAACCTTGGTTTCTGTAATTTTCTTTGCCAATATAATTTGTCTGGTTAATCTTGGTTGGGTTGTTGGGATTAGGATAAAGTTTAGCAAGAAATTCTTAGGCGCCCATTCACCCCCCCTCTGGTCGCTACTTTCGGTCCTACAAGGGGATAGAAGCTTGTAGGGCCAACCATCGTTACCAGCCATCTACAAAATCAAAAACTATATATTCGTACGATTAAAAACATACGAGGGCAGAACAATGTAACATGACAACTATACATACGTGGTTTGTTACTATGTAGAATTTGAGTCATGTTGCAATAAATGTTTCATGTGGGACCTGTTCTGCTTGTGCTGGCTTGCGTGCAATTCTTGTATGTATGTTCGACCATGTTACACAACGGACACTTTTTCTTTCGCCACCCTGCTTCTGATTCATCCACTATCGTTCTGATACGTCGTGTCTTCCTTCGTCCAACTTTAGAGTTGACACGTGCAAAATCAAGAACCCAATAATGTTGGCCAACTGGTCGAGGTGTCGTGAATGAGCTGATGACTCCATAACCACATAGTTCACCGCTCTAAGTCTGAAGAACATTCCCTTTACTAAAATAAACAGACAAGTACGTTCCAACATGCATGTCAAATGTAGCGCATGCCGCCATGACACGACTGCACGGCATGTGGTATGAGGATGGTTTGTTACATCTGCACCAACAAGTGTCCGTAACTGTGCACTCATAATAATAATATCCCGATTTGTTCCTCGCCTCCCTTTGTCCCGACATGTTACCTCGAATCGAAGCTCACGGGAACTTGTTTTAATGGCATGATGTTGTGTTGCCTTCTTACTTTTCTCTTTTAAGTACTCTTCTATCTTCTTGCAATATAGAAAACGCTCATCCATATGAACCACCACATAGAAGTATGTCGGTCGACAAAATACCGTGTGGCTTCATAGATTATGCCTTCCACAATATCAACTAAGGTAAGCATCACATACACCGCATCACCCAATTGTAAACCTCTAAAAAGTTGGTTGTCATGATGCCATACCTTGCACCATGAGTGTCATGTAGTAGGGACCACTTCTCTTTACTCTCAAATTTAATCCAATCTGAGAAGCAGTGAACTTTTGTCCTCCTCCGTTTGCGTATTGTCTGCTGATCATCCGTGGGTAGTGCACATAGTGAGTCTGACTCTCGTTCTGCAGCCTTCTCATGCTTGTATTTGGAAGTCAACTCATCAAGTTTAGTCCACAAGGTCTTGAACTTCTCTCTTGGTTTTGGGCACAATGTCTCTTGAACACATAGTCAATTCTTTATTTTTGCCAAAGTGGCAGTAGAAATTTGCACCTAAATGGTGCATACACCACCGAGACTATATGTCCCTCTAAGGATAAGGCTCATCTACATCATTCTTGATATGTTCGGCTGTCCTTTATAAACCCGACATGTCGGTCATGCAGCACACAAACATTGGTTTGTCTTGAACTATTGCAATGTGCAACTGTCGTAAGAACTACAACCAACTTTCATAGTTCTCACTTTCCACGAAAGCAAAAGGCAACTGGGACAACCTGTTTGTTGCCATCGACACCAATTGTTGTTAGTATCTGACCCATGTACTTCCCAGTTAGAAATATTTCGTCCACACAAAGAATATGACGACAACACTGAACGCCTGAATGCAAGCACCTAGTGCAAAGAATACTCGGTGCAGAATCTTCGCACCTTCTGGAATGTTGCATCATTCTCCTGATAGGTGTAGTACGTGATAGGTTGCGCGCCTGCACCGTATCCAAACAAAGAGTAGGTTGTGGTATGAGTCCTCAAATGCACCAAACCTCATCTCCGGTGCCTTCTATTTAACCCTACATGTCTTTGCGTAGTTGATTGTATACTGAAATCTTCTCTCTATGGCAAGTATTATGGCCCAAGACTCATAACTAAGATTCTCCACGATCTCTGAATACATAACCCCTTAATGTAACTTGCACTTAGATTCTTATGCCAAGTCATAGCTGTATCAACTACACATTTATATTGGACAATAATTGAGTAGACCCAATGAATCCTCCACTTGGGTTTGTGTGCATGAACTCTCCATGGACACTTCTGATTCCACACACAGCGTCATAGGTACTAGTGTTTGACTTCTTAACTCGAAATGACCGTCGCAATGACAATGACCATACTTTCACGGTTGCATCCTTAGTAGGATACATAGCACCCATGTGCACCTCATTTTGTGCATACTCCAACGAGTTTGACGCCCATCATCTATAGCAAGACCATCAAAATATTCTAGTTGCCACTCTTTGGGAATTGAAATGTTTGTCTCTTCATCATCATTGTCGTTCTCATCATCTTCTTCCTTGGAGTTCTCGTGTCCACCCTACTCCAGAGCTTCCTCCAAAGCTTCGTCCTCTCTCTCAAGCAACTTAACTACGTCCTCTATTTCCTTCCCTTCGTCAGCCTGCCCTCCAGTAGCCCGTTCTACATTTGGGGTCAGAGCTACAACATCCGTCTCAGGGATATCCTCATGGACTTGACTGCTCTCACCGACCTCTATTTATATGTCTGACTGAACAACTTGATCCGCTGCCGCGTCTACATTTGGATTGACACGAGGAGTGAAGTAGAGTAGCAAAATCCGTTCCCAACCTTTTCTAACGCTCTTTAATATACTCCTCCACATGTTGCCGAGGTAATAGGAGCATCTCCCAAACAACCCTTGGGGCACACGGCTGCACCGGGCATAAAGAGAAAAATCTCACTGCTCCATATCTAACTGAAACATCCCATATATCCAATTCTTGACCCATAACTACTTCACCATTCCATAGTAATCCTAACTGATGTTCTATCCATAGTAAATCCTAAATGATGTTTTATCCATAATGCCTAAAACATTAAGCTCACAACACAATTAGTTCTATCCTAGACATGTTTACACAACCTAATTTATCTCTAAATTGACCCTACATTATCTAAAAAATAACATACATTATATACAAAGCATATGTAAATTAACATACGGGTACACAATGGTTAAATTGTAAAAAGCATATGCACACAGTATAATGAAATTGCACCTAAACTAATACAAGTCTAGTATTAAATTAGTATTAAAGTACTGCTAATTTATTTCTAAAATACTACAAAACTACTAGTTTAAATAGTATAATTATTAAAAACTTAGTATGAATTCGAGGAAATACCTGGAACAGAAGAAGACTAAAACATATGCAATCAAATCTTGCGTCGACCCGATTAGTAAGCAAGCACAACAAATTTTGTTATTTAACATGTAAATAAATTACTACATGCGCATATGTCAAATAATGTATTGTGTATAGAACAACTCTAAATTATCTCTAAAATAATTCTAAATTATGTGTAGCATAATCCTAAATTATCTCTAAAATATTTCTAATTATTTCTGCAACACCGTAAATTATCTCTAAAATAATCCTTAATTATTTGTATGACACACCCTAAATTAATTCGAAAATATTATACTACTACTAAACAACTCCTAAACTACTACTAAAATAATACTACAATATTTACAACTAAACATAAAAAAGAGAGGAAAACTTACCTTGGAAGGCAGCCCGAGCAAGAATGAGGCGTGGGAGGGGGCTTCGGCCCCTTTTTATAGCCTCACGTTCGGCACTACATCGGCCGAACGTGGCCAACGTCAGCCAGATTCGGCCATTGCAGTATCGAACGTGGCAACGACTACTGCCACATTGGCGTCGCAACGGCTAGCCGGGCCGAACGTGGCCATGTCACCCACATTTGGTATTTCATCAACCGAACATGGGTGACGTGACCACATTGACGGGGCTAGCCGTTGGGGCGCCGACGTGGCGTGACCGTTGCCACATTCGGCACTATAACGACCAAACTTGACTGATGTGGCCACGTTCGACCGATGCAATGCTGAACGGGGGCGACCGTGGCCACATTCGGAAGTCCATCTACCGACCGTAGTCTATTTTTGCAAATTCCAACCACATTGAATTCTTTCTTTTTTAAAAAATATTATTAAAAAGAATTCATCAAATGGGCCGCTCTCGACGGCGACGCGTGCACAAACCAGAATAGATTCATCCCCGACCTTCCGCCGCCGCGAAAACCCCTCCCCTTCCATGGATGAGCCGCCACAACCTCCACTCCATCTCTCCCCTCCCTCGCCGCCGCCGCCGCCGCCCTGGCCCACCTCCGCTCCCTCCCTCTACGCCTGCTCCGCCGCGCTCTCCTCCCTCCCCTCCCCTCTCCATCCCCACCCTACCACCGCTCCCCTCGCGGCCACCCTCCCAAGCCTCTGCCGACCTCCCCTGTCCCGCCCCTTCCCCTATCGTCCACATCCACCGTCCACATCCCCCTCCCGTCCGCGCCTGCCCCTACTCTGACTGCCCCAGCGTCGTCCGCGCGACGGCCCCATCGCCCCCGGCTGTGTCGTCGCTTCCTGCCTTCCTCGCCGCTGAGGTGCGCGGATTACTCCTCCGCGGATGCCGACTCTGTCTCGGTCCCGTCCTCTCCCCGCGCATCCTCCCGTCCGAGCTCTGCCTCGTGCGCCAGGAGGTGGACTCCTGGAGCGCCCACGGCGTACCAGGGTCCTACTCCCACGCCACGGCACGTGTGGCGGCGGCGCTGCGCTCTGGTTTCCCACGGTGGGAGGCCGAGATGCGCGGTGGGTGGCCGCGAGCTCGCCGAGGTACGGGGTTGTGATCGATGCAGTGACGAGGGACCATGTCTGGGTGTTGGTGCGGCTGTGTCTGAAGGCGGTGGCTTCGGAGGCATGCTGCTCGCTGGAACGGGTGTGGCATGGTGAGGGGGGAGGATCTGGTTTTGACCCAAGGTCCATGAGGTTTGACTGCCCAAGGCTTGTTGGGGGCGTCTCGGGGCTATGTGTGCAGCTTGAAATTCTGTATGGGGGGAGCAATGGAAGATTCTTTGCAACTGTGGCAGTGAAGGAGGCTATGCTGCGGGCAGTGTCTTGTTTGGCTGTTGGTGTTGACGTCAGCAGAGGTGGAGAGGCAAGAGCTAGTGGAGGCTCAGGTGTAGAAGGTAGTGATTTTGGAGATGTTGAGACATTCTCTGTGTCCTGTCCCTCAGGTTGCTTCTGCCATTGCGGCATTGCATGAGAGGTTCTTGTTGGAAGAGAAGATCAAGGCTCTGCGAGCGCCACACTCATCAAAATATCAGTTGTATGCTTTCTCAAACCAATTGTTCTACTTAATCAAGCATTGCTTATTGAATGATATAGTTTCGATGCTACATGATTGAAGAAAGCAGTGGAAATCTTGACGCCACTAGTTTTCAGTCGAACAGCCTGGACATACCAACATAAAATAGCCACAAGTTAAATTTGACATCTAACAGCCTGTAGTTGACATACCAATGGACATGACATAGTAAGATATAAAAATGAAGAGGAGGAATTCGAGTTACTATACACAATAGATGATGATGGTAACTGAGGTTCAAATATGGTGTTCTGATGTATTAATTCAAGTTATTAGATCGATACTACAGGGTACAGGTTATCTATCATGAGCAGTACACAATTGAAATAGTTGTTATAAAATTTAGCTGGATCCATCACAGTAATTTGTCTTCCCAGCTGGCGATTTGTTTGTAAAACTTTTCCTTTCCTGACCATATATTCACTTGTTGGTAGATTGCTGGAATATTCACAAGCACTGGAACGAGGGCGTGAGGAGCGATCAAAGCGACCAAACTACAGAGCTGTTCTGGAGTATGATGGAGTTATATCACGTCGAGTAGATAGCCAGGTAAAGGCATGCCGCACTTTGTCAACATTAGTTGCCAGTATCTAGATACCATGCTTGTGCATCACATTTTCTATATTTTCTAGTGTTTCTGGAGTTGTATGTGTTAACTTATTATTGAAAAACTCTTAAGAAAAGAGTTTTATATCCGGTTATGTAGCAGTAGCACTATTAGTTTTTGAACCTTAATTTATTTGTAGGCTATTTCTGTTTGAATATTTGACTAATTGACTTACACGCAGTGTTAGAAAAATCGGTGATCGGTAGCTAATCAACTGACCACCGAGTAGGGATTAATTGGTTAATCGGAGGATTAATGAATTAATCGATCACTGAATTAATCGTCAACGTCATCAATGTATATTTCACTAACAAGCCGATCAATTCGTGAAAATATAGTTCATGGCTCTCTGGTAAGTTGCCCCAACATTCTCACACCGAAGGTCATCACCACCCGTTCATATAATCTGATAGGATCCCGAGCAGCGGAAGGCCGTCTTGTGGATGTCCTCATTAGCCATAAGATTGATTATATCCTGCATTTCTGTCCATGAAAACTGATATTTTGTGACCGATCAGCATTGGGTATTCATCCTTTGGAGTTGCTTTGTTCATATCTCTGAAGTCAATACATATCTTGAGCTTCCCGCTTTTCTTCCATACTGGTACAATGTTTTGACACCCACTTTGCATATCGGCATGGTCTTATGGTCTGTCCCATTGGGCATGCCAAAAAGCGTGTGGTGTATTTTTTGGTCATACTTTGACACGCGTGACCTGAGAGATCTGCTTAACTCCAATGTAGGTCCTATAATCTTAGAAAAAGGGTTCAAGGCGTGTCAATTAGTTTGACCCTGCAACTAATTAAGGAAACAGAGAAAATATCATTAGTAGCCAAGTCGATCGGCTGCCAAGCTGATGACTGCAGTAAGGATAGAACAATCGTGAGTGAATAATGCCAATCGGCCACAAGGCCGATGACCAAGGCAGAGCAATCGGTTCAAATACGCCATCGACCGATGAGCATTCCCCGATAGCGGATAGAACATGACTTGAATTGAAGTTAACCTATCGGTTTGTGCTTTGACAGAAATAATAAACATGCTAGATAATATATCCGTATTATCAAAACTATCACAATAACAAGATTCGACCTAACCAATAACCAAGACAGTAGCTAGTCACGATGAACTTAACAATACTTCAAAGTATCGGGCATGCTTTATTTAGATGAATGGTATACAACATGAGAAGATACGATAGAAAGAGATGTCAGACTCAACCGATAAAGCCTCAGACTACCACACCTAATCACATCAATCTAAGAGATCAAATTGATGCAGCCTTAGACCTAGACATACACCGAGATAAATCGGCGACCGATGCCTCGAGAGATCAAATTGATGTAGCTGTGAGGACACTGACCTAGTCGATACGATTGTCGAGGGTGGTGGGACTCACCTCTGCGTTGGAGATTGGAACGATGCAGCCTAGCTCCGAGTGCCGAAATTCTATCGGATTAACCTTGGGAAGCCAAGGGCGGCGATGCATCGAGTAGTTGTTTGACATAGTTTGTGTGTTTTGATCTAAGGATACATATTTATAGTTCGGAGACTTGCCGTCCAAGTAATCTATCCTAATCGATTCTAGATAATCTTCATATTCATATTATTGACTCCTTCATATCTGACCATTTTTTAATGGACAGGCTTCTTTGACCACCCTTGACTGGACTCTCTTTGACTTTCGTTGATCGTACGACATCTTGGTGAGCCATGGCTTTACCAAATCTTGGCGTCAATAGAGGCGATGCCGAGGATGGGGGAGGGGCGGTGGACCTTGTGGAGCTTGCGGTGGAGGTGGGCTAGTGACGGCAAGCGGTGGCCGGAGCAGAAACAGAGATGACGACGAAAACAAAGCTCGTGGACTACTCGGTGTGCAATCTGAGGGGTGAGGGTGGAACGGGGTCAGCGGCGGAGGCAGACCTTTTTGTAGGGACCAAAGGATGGGGATCACGGATTGGGGTGCTAGGGTTTGCGGCGCGGCGGTGGGATTTGGGGGAAACCAACGAGAGTTCGGTGGCGCTACGGAAGGGATAACAAGCAGGCCGCACGGGTCATCGGGCGGAGCGGGACGCGAGGCTGACGGGTGGGGTCCACGCGGCAGAGGGAGCGGGGTCGTGCGCGCGGGCGAAGGCTAGCCCCGACAGGCGAGGCCTGGCTGTCAGCGAGGAGCGCAAGAATGGGTTGGGACACGGAGAGAGAAAGGATGGGGGCGGCCCAACAAGAATTAAAATAATTGCTGAAATTCATTGTAATTTCAATGCTAGTGCAAAAGTCCTAAAACTTTGGAAAAAATTCCTAAAATATTATTTTTACTTGGAGAATTTAACAAAAAATTCCCAACTCAAAATGCGAATTATTTCTTAAGATTTTTAATTCTTTTCACACTTTAAATAATTTTTTTCTTAATTTTTATTTTCTCAAAAATAATATTTGGCAAAAATTCAGGGTGTTACACCCTTAGCCTTTGCAACGCTTCGGCAACCTTCCAGGCGTTTATGAACGAGGTGCTCCGACCATTCCTTCGTCGCTTCGTCCTCGTCTTTTTCGATGATTTACTGATCTTTAGCGACTCTTGGGCGGAACACCTCCGACATGTCCGGATTGTCCTCGACACACTACAGCAGCATTGACTCTTCGTCAAGCACTCCAAGTGTGACTTTGGAGTCAACTCCATTGCCTACCTCGACCACATCATCTCCGTAGATGGTGTTGCTATGGATCTGTCCAAGGTTTAGTCTTAGATTAGCCCAACCACGGTTGGTACGGGTAGTGCATGGCTTCCTTGTCGTCAGGGCGAGATGTGGGTGGATCGGGATTAGCGCGATGGGTCACGGGTAGAAGGGAAATCCTGTTGTGTTTTGCGTATCCTGACGCACGGGATACGGATCCTATTTATTTATTTATTTGTTTGAAAAAAGGAAATTCGTTGGATATGCATCAGATACGTATCTAGAGGTATCCGATACGTATCCATATCCGGTGCGTATCTAGATACCGGTACGTGTCCTAGTAGCAGTATCCGTGCGACATAGACCACCAATTAATCGGCTTGACCAACCGATTAATCGGCCTGTTGATTAATGACCCGATTTTGGCATAAATTATCTGGCAAGCCACTGAGTAGCATTTAATTGGCCGATTTTTCTATCACTTCTTACATGCATAAATCTCTTTGTTTTCTATTTATTATCTAAAGTTACATTTTCTTAAAAAGAGTTAAGAGCAAAGTGTTGATAATGGTTGAAATTTTTTATCTCTTATATTAATTTTCTTCACTTTGTTCTCTGTACAAGATAGTAATAACATTTTAGTGCATCTGACCTCTCTTTATTGCCATCTTAAAAAGGAATCTGGTAGAATCAAGACAAAAGAAGAGCTTTTAGCTGAAGAACGAGATTACAAGCGAAGAAGAATGTCTTACCGTGGCAAGAAAGTAAAACGAAATCCAAAAGAGGTTTGTTTGGATTTTCTTTTTCAAAAATATCATTTGTTAATCATGTTAAAGGTTTCTAATATATGAGGAATTTATGTATGCCTAATGTCCCTAAATATTGTTCTCTATGGGATTCTTGCTTGCAAACTTTAAAACCTTGGCTACTAATATATGTACTTAAGTGATTGACCATCAAATATTGATTTGATTTTTCCCTCTCTTTTGAAGATATTGAGAGACATAATTGATGAGCACATGGAAGAGATCAAACATGCTGGAGGGATTGGTTGCCTTGTGGATGCTCCTGGTGATATTGCACACAATATGCTTAGGAATAACCCTCATGGAGGCACATACCAAGACAGTTTTGATCCTATAAGCGGTTCTTACAATAAGGATGTTTTTGATCTCCAGTCAATCAGTCGTGAAAAATCACCATGTGCTGATACTTTTGGAATTGTTCAATCAAGGAACCGTGAAACAAGAGATTCATACAAGGACTTAAGATATGGAAGTCATCAATGCCACTACCAGAAAGTATCTGATCACGAGAACAAAAGGATTAAAGATTCAGAAAGCACAATAAGTCAAAGGTATTCTCACCATTATGAGAACAGTGGACACCAAAGTAATTATAGTGATCACAGGAAACATGGTTATAAGTATAAAAATGATGGTGTCGACTACCATCTGAATCAAGCGACGGTACAAGATGGTCAGCACGGACACCAAATTCGTCAGAGAGAAAATATGACCGCATGTCAGGAGTCAGGAGCAATGATACAGGTACAACTAGTTGTGCCCAACATAGATCAGTGTCTGTGACTCAAGATCAGTTCAGTGATAGATATGATCCCAGAGGGCATATTGTGAGTGAGATCTTCCATCAAGCACGTTTTATGATGGGTCCAAGGCAGCGTGAGATGTACCATGATGGGACACAACATAGAAGATATCACGATATCCAGTACTGAAGAAAATAGAAACAATTTCCCTTTTTTGGTCGGTATACACGCTATCTTATATTTTGAGTTCTTTTAGTCCTTTGTACTTATTTTTACATTGCTGTTTGACATGATTTTGAAGTATACTATAATAGAGACATCTGGTTATAACCTTCACCTGTCTCTTTTTGTCAGGACCGGGTTGGTGTACCAGTGCCGGTGGAAGAAGGGCCCAAGCTCAGTGCCAGGCCCAAGGGCCGCACCGCACTAGGGGAGCCCTAGAGGGCTTCGAGCCAGAGGAGTCCTGGCCGGCCTTAGCTTGTCCAGTCAGGAGTCTAAACAAATTAGTTAGAGTTAGCGATTGATTGTTAGTTGTTAGATCTGGCCTGCGCTGCATTAGGCCTCTGGACCATGAGGCCATGACACCTTTGCTGTATCCTCATGCAGAAAATGATGTTCTATTTCTGTAGCTGTACCATGTCTTTCATACGTTCTTTTTTCTCTGCATATGATAATATAATGTATTCTCTTAATTACGAAATGTATTCAAATCTACTATTCATTTCCCCTAATTTTAGTAGTTTTGAGCTCAACCATCTTGTGATACTTAATTGAACATATCTGAAGTGTAAGGCAAAGTTTTCTGCAATGCAATTCTTCTGGAATCCTGCCCAATTTAGATGAGCTGACAAAGGAATCTTAGCTTTGTACTTTTATTTTGCAAGAGTTCAATAGAAGAATATATATCTGAGCTCTCCAAGTGCATCTTCACCTGGCTAGTGTTAGATACTAATGCATAATTTCATGAATAGTTTTCTCCCATACATTTGGTTCATACTAATTTGCGGATGCCTAAATTACTTTACAACAACGTGCATCCTAGTCCTAAATGTGGTCAAGATTTGGTATGTTATTGTGCTCAACTGCGCTTATAATTATTAAGGTGGTAAGATGAGGCATGGTGATGGACTCTCACCTCACCTTACCGTGATATAAGGCGAGACAATGTTTTATGCCTATAGAAAATATAGAATTTAGAAAAAATATTAATAGATATTTAGTAGTAAATTCTAAATAGCAATAGCAATATAGTATGATAAAAATAACAATACAATATCAAATTGTAATATTGTCACTTTAGATATCTTATAAAAAAGTATAGCTAAACAACAACACATTTAAAATTATGTATAATAATATATTTTAAAGTCTAGTTCAATAACCTATTTATATAAATATGATACAAAGCCTATTTAAATCTCGTTAGGTTATTTTTTATCTCTAAACCTTATCTTCTCTCTCACTCCACTCCTCTCACTATTAGCTTCCGCTCCTATAGGATCCCGTCGTCGCCTCTTCCCCTCTTTTCCATCCTCCTGCGCCCGCGTCTAGCCTCTCCAAGCCGGATCTATGCTATGTTCGGTCTCTTCATTCTGGATCTGTACCGCACATGGCCACGTGGTGGGGGTAAGGTGTTTGGATGCTTTACCCTTCTCGAGCATTCTATCGTCTAATTTAATAACTATGATTGTGCTACATAGGTTTTTTTACAAATGTAGCTTCTTTTACCATCTATATACATGTGCTTTGAGAATAATAAAAGGTTATTAAGGGTGCATTTGGTTCTGCTTTTAAAAAGTTAAATCAAACAGGTTTACCAAAACTGCTTCTCCCACGAAAAACAGTTTTTTTCAGTACAAATTTGAAAGCAGTTGAACCCTGCTTTTCTGCTTTTGCTTTTTTGTTTTTAGTACAAATTAAATAATATGAATTCAAGGTCTCTTGATTGATCTAATATCATTATGACTTCTTGCACAATTTTATGAGATAGTTATGTGGTTGTCGGTTACTTATCAGATGAATTATGAACTTTATTTATTATTTAATATATTTTCTGGTTATTTAGTTGTATCAATGTTGATTTTTTTCTATTTATATATGTATGAAATATTATAATGATGAAAATTATGTTAGTTATAAAAAACAGTTAGCTCAAAACAACTTTTTTACAGCAGCTTGAACCAAACGACTTTCCGTTTTTTCACAGCAGACAACTCACATCAGTTTTTCACAACAGACAGTTTATAACAACTTTTTCACAGCTCACGGCAGAACCAAACGAACCCTAAGTATCTCGAACCAGAAACAAACCTACTTATTACTATCATTTAAAGTGACTCCCCTTCGCTCTCCCCACATAGCTCCACGTCATTGTTTTATGAAAAAACCCCTGCATTTTTCCGTAATTTGCCAATCCTCCAATGTTTGGGCTGGCGTGGCTACCTCTGCGGGCCGCCACGTCGCCCCAGCTGGATCCGGCTTTTTTGCTTAAAAAACCTCATGTTCGTCGCTATTTGCACGAAGACCCGACGCCTCTCTCCTTCTGAGTCGTGTTTTTTGCGGATGAGCCCCATTTTTTTAGATTTTATACCCGAATGAGAGAAAATTCGTAAAATAGGACTGCGCTCTGAAATTACAAAAAGCGGGAAGGTTTTCGCAAAAGTGCCAGGGGGCACCCAGCCCCCGCGTGGCTGGTCCCCTATTCGCCCATCCATAGCACACTAGACTGCTCGTCGCCTCCCCGACCTACCCTGTGGCCCTAGCCCTAGCCCACCGCTGCCGCCCCCGCCTGGCTGTTCTCTACCGCCTCCTGCCGGCATCGCCGCTCTTGTCTGTCGGTGCCTCATTGCTGAGCTAGATCTGAGGTCGCCTTCGTGGCTATGGTGAGAGCAGATCCAGCCTGCGTTGGCCACCGCGTTGAAGCCTCCGGCCCTCCCGTTCAACATGCGCCGCGGCTTCGACCTTCGGCGCCTCGAGCAAGAGCTCCCGCTCATCGTTGGGGGCATCAAAATCTCACAAGACCGCAACTGCGATGCCCGCTCTGACAGTACGTGCGCTAGCCTCAACGTGTAGATCGCCGCCCGACCGCCTCCCCTCGCTACCGCCCCCGCCGTTGCAGCTGTCGGTGGGCCCTCTAGTGGCGATGAGCTCGATATCTTCAAGGTACAGGTGACGAACCCTAGCTACCTACCACCCATCTCTCTCCGCCTCTTCCTGTGTGCTCGGCGAACAACTCATTTGCTACCGGCCAGGAATTGGAGGACGGAGAAGTGCAGAATCAAGAAGTGGAGAAGTCAGAAAGTATCGTCACACGCCACAGACTCACAGTGATGAAGGCAATCATCAGTGTTCTAATAGGCGCTAGGCGCTAGTCGGGCAGTGACTGGCCGCCTAGTGCCTAGGGGCGCCTGGGGCAGCAGCATGTTAGCATAAGTTGACTAGTTGTAGTATAAGTTGTTAGTGTACTGCAGTTTGCAAACCTGGAGGGGAACTGGGGAAGGAGACTAATTGCAAACCAGGAGGGGCAGGGGCAGGAGGCGTGGAGCTGACACCAGATCACGGCTGGACGCCGGAGATGACACCAGAGCGTCGGAGCGATGGCGCGCGAGGCGGCGATGGCGCGTGATGCCGGACAGCCGGAGTGCCGGACACGCTGTCTGTGACGTGCGATGCCGAAATGTGGCAGAGCGGCGGCGAGCCCGCGGCGGAGCGTGGTGACCGGCGGCGACGTCAGTGCCTGGAGTCGAACAACAGTGGCGGCGGTGACGCTTGAATGCCAGGAGCCAGGAAAGCTAAAAAAACCCTAGCCATTTTTGCTTTTTACCCCCTGGAATGCAGTAAAATACTGTCCTGACCGTCGCCGCCCAGAGCGCCTAAGCGCCGCGGTCAACCGCCTAGGGCGCGGTTGACCCGCCTAGGCGCCTGGCACGCCCAGCCGGCCATCGAGCCCCTCCGCGCGGCGCTGGCTCGCCGCCCAGCGCCTAATGGCGCCTAGGCGCCCGCCTAGGACCGCCGTTTAGAACACTGGCAATCATACTTGAGCGTCTGTGCTTTCAAGATCCTGCATATCAATTACAGTGAGATCATGGATGCAAGTTTGCAATGAAATATTAAAATCTGAAAGTTGATGAACAAATACTGATTACAACCTTTCCCGATATGATGCATCTGAAGTTACACCAACATAGAGAAGCTTATCAAAGCGTCCAGGACGGAGAAGTCATCACCCAGAAGCTACTCCAGAAATAGTCATAAGGCTCATGGGCATTCCAGGACTCACCTTATATCATCTGAAAAATCCATCTCTAGGTACCTGACAACCAGGAAATCTCCCATTAAAAATGGTATTGAAAATTTCAGCACAAGCCATAACTTCTTAAATGTTTCAGAAATACAGGCTCAGTAAGAACCTCCAAGCTCAAGCTAATGTTGGGACAACAAAGAACGGTAAAATCAAGATTAATTTCCACTATTACCACTTACTGCTACAATAGTTTGATAACAACTCATGAATGATGACAATTTGCAGCCATGGGATGTACAGCTGTAGGCGATAGGATGCCTAGAACAAGTACATTAGCAATGGCCGATGCAAATGCCATTCCACAGGCAGAGAAGTAAGAAATTTTCCCATAAACTTTACAATTGTATCCATCTAAATGTTGTATGTTGGAGTAAGAGTAATAGTCTATTTTACTGGGTGCAAGAACTATTCGAATTGGTGAAGCACTACAGATGCAAATTCATTCTGTTTTAATGCCTTATGTTGATTGCAATGCACTTGTGTCTCGTGAAATGTGAGATCACAAATCAACAACTGCTCTTCTGCTCAAGTTTCAACTCACGACGTTTTTTTAACTGATGGTATGATGCTACCTTTTTGTATGTTGTTTCTATCAAA
Organism: Zizania palustris; assembly: GCA_019279435.1. Classification (NCBI taxonomy): domain Eukaryota; kingdom Viridiplantae; phylum Streptophyta; class Magnoliopsida; order Poales; family Poaceae; genus Zizania; species Zizania palustris. Next base: position 9,275,044 of record JAAALK010000085.1, read on the forward strand.
TTTCCCATGACTGGCGCTGTTTTATTAAAGGTTACGTAGCATGTTGAAATTAGTAATCAGTATATTTCTTACAACTCTGTAGCATGCTTATCCTAGCTCTGTAGCATGTACAAATTAGTTAAACTTCATGGTAATTTGCGTGGTAATTTGCTTCCTTTTATTATGCTTGCAATGTTAACTTATCCCTTCTTTTTTATCAACCATAAAAGAAACAGATGCTACATGTGCCATTCCGTTCAAAATACTGTATATTTTTTCTTCTTCTTTTCCAAATATTTCTACATTGAAAATGCCCATGTATATTTTGGCTGATAGAACGACTTCATCTAATCAAGCTCTAGGTCTTGTTCCTTGTCGTATGAGTAAACATGAATATATATCATATGTTGGTGCCTTAGGAATTTATATACGCTGTCAAGACTCGAACTTGAACAAACTTTAATTACCTCATATGCATGGATTGCATGTCTGTTGGTTTGTAATGATGAAACATTTGAACATTTAAACTTTAATTACCTCATATGCAACATATGGTCTATTACCTAGATATGGTAATGGAACTTTCATGTTCTATTTTATTATTTCTGATGTTTGATTAAGTTAGAAAGAAGAAGCCATATTCATTTATACTCTGGTATTGTGATTTTGAATTCTCTGAGTATTTATTAATATCATTATTTATTTATTATATGTATTCTTATTGATATAATTTGTGCAAAAATACATTTTTTCAGCTCTGTTTGATGGTAAGAATCAAGATTGATCCATGCATGCATGCATATACCTCATGTGATGAATTGGCTACAATCCATTCCAAAGGGCCCATAGGGCAAATATGTATAAGAGAAGGAAAGCTTTACAAATAAGCTCTTATACAATATAGTATATCTCTAACACCCCCCTCAAGCTCAAGGTGGATCAACGACATTGAGCTTGGAAAGAAGAAAACAATGCTGAGCTCGAGTATGGGCCTTGGTAAGCAAGTCGGCAAGCTGAATCTCCGAGGGCACATACTGAAGAGCAACTATCTTGTTCTGGACAGCCGACCTAACATAAAAGCAATCAATTCCAACATGTTTGGTGAGCTCATGCTTCACCGGGTCCTGAGCAATACTAATAGCACCGGTACTGTCACAGTGCACAGGCGTAGGGGAGGAGAGAGCAACACCAAACTCAGCCAAGAGCCACCGTAGCCAAGTCACCTCAGCAGTCATACAAGCCAAAGCACGCAGCTCAGCCTCAGCACTAGAGCGAGAAACAACAGTCTGCTTCTTGGTCTTCCAGGCAATCAAGGAGGAACCGAGGAAGACACAATAAGCAGAGAGGGACTTGAAGTCTGAAGGATCAGAACCCCAAGTAGCATCAGAGTAAGCATGGAGCTGAAGGGAGCTGGAACTAGAGAAAAACAAATGTCGGTCGATAGTGCCACGAAGGTATCGAAGGACGCGAAGGAGATGACTGTAGTGGACACTAGTGGGAGTGGACATGAACTGACTCAGGATGTGAACGACATAAGAAATGTCAGGACGAGTGATGCCAAGATAGACAAGACTACCAACGAGGTGACGATAGCGAGTGGGATCCTCAAGAGGAACACCGTCGGTGGCACGAAGACGAGTGTGAAGCTCCATAGGAGTGTCCACAGAGCGGTGATCAGTAAGACCCGCATGATCAAGAAGATCATGAATGTACTTCCTCTGGGAGAGGTAGTAGCCGTTAGGTGTGGATGTGACCTCAATCCCAAGAAAATAGCAAAGAGGACCCAAGTCGGACATGTGAAACTGCTCACTGAGACGAGCCTTAACAAAGGCAATATACTCAGAATCATCCCCCGTGATGAGCATATCATCCACATAGAGAAGAATAAGGGTACAACCACGGGGGGGGGGGGGGGGGGAAGTGTGAACGAAAAGAGCAGGATCATGCTGACTAGCAACAAAACCAGCAGTAGTGACAACCGAGGTGAAACACTCAAACCAAGCACGAGGGGCTTGCTTGAGGCCATAGAGAGAACGACGGAGACGACAGACATGGCCATCGGGAACAGGATAGCCAGGAGGTGGATGCATATAGACCTCCTCATGCAGCTCGCCGTGAAGAAATGCATTCTTCACATCAAGCTGAGAGATAGTCCACCGACAAACAGAGGCCACTACAATAAGAGTATGAACGGTGGTCCTATGCGCAACAGGAGCAAAGGTCTCCTCATAGTCACGACCATACTCCTGCTGAAAACCACGAGCAACAAGACGCGCTTTATAGCGCTCAAGAGAGCCATCAGAGCGAGTCTTAATCTTGTAGACCCACTTGCACGAGATCGGAACAACAAAAGGAGGACGAGGAACAAAATCCCAAGTGTGGGTACGGTCAAGAGCAGCAATCTCCTCAGCCATAGCAAATTGCCACTCAGGATGAGCAATAGCATCTCGATATGTGGAAGGCTCAGAAAGAGAGAGTGCAGAGTATGAAGACTCATGAGGCACAGGGGAAGAAGAGGTGGAAGGTGGTGAAGGAAGCGGACGACGAGTATAGTGATAGAGAATGGGAGGACGTGGAGGTAGTGGTGGAGAAGGAGGTGGTGAAGTGGATGGTGGTGGTGAAGAACAAGGAGGAGAGGATGATGACGAGGAGTCAGACGAAGGCCAAACTAAGTCAAGAAAATCAATCGACTCATGAGAGGAGGGAGCATCGGAGAAAAAAGGACGGGACTCATCAAAGGTAACATCACGGGAAACCCGAATGCGACGAGAAACCGGATCCCAACAACGATATCCCTTACGCTTGGAGTCATACCCAAGGAAGACACACCGGACCGACTGTGCCGATAGCTTTGTCCTCTCACGAGGCTGGAGAAGAACAAAGGAAACACAACCAAAGGAACGAAGGTGGCTATATTGAGGCGGTCGACCAAAGATACGCTCAAGTGGAGTGACACCATGAAGAGTGATAGAGGACTGAATGTTTACAAGGTAAACAACGGTAGATACAACTTCAGCCCAAAACTGAGGAGGAAAAGAGGAGGCAAGTAATAGTGCCCGAGCAGTCTCAAGAAGGTGACGATGCTTACGCTCGGCCACACCATTTTGAGCATGGGCACCAGTGCACGAATACTGAGGAAGAGTGCCCTGCTCAGAAAGAAACTGACGAAGAGAACGAGATAGATACTCGCCAGCAGAGTCAGCACGAAAAACACGAATGGAAGAGTCAAACTGAGTGCGAACCATCGTAGCAAAGGCCTGATAAGCAGTAAGCACCTGAGCATGGGACTCCAAGAAATATATCCATGTGAAACGAGAGAAATCATCAATAAAGATCACATAATATCGATGTCCCCCTTTCGAAACGAAGGGAGCAGGGCCCCATACATCAGAGTGAATGAGATCAAAAGGTCTAGTGGACACTGTCTGACTAGCAGAATACAGAAGTTGTATCTGCTTGCCAAGTCTACAACCCATACAAGAGAGGGAGGTATCACCAGAAACCTTCCCAAGAACTCCACTAGTAACAAGAGATGACAAACGGGACCCACACATGTGACCTAGACGATGATGCCACTGAGCAAAGCTAATGGAGGTGGAGACGACAAAAGGAGTAGCATCAACAATAGGAGTCGAATAGCACGAAGTAGAAATGGGAGGAAGATGTAGCCAGTCAAGCTCCCAGAGGCGAGGAGGATCATGGAGCCGGTGGACAGAACCAACTAGAGTCCCGGTGCGATGATCCTGAACAGAACAAGAATCAGAATCAAGAATGATACGACAACCATGATCAGTAATCTGGCCAGCAGAAATAAGCTGCAAGTGAAGTTGAGGTACATGAGCAACAGACGGCACATGAAAATGGGAAGTGCTAAGAATGCCATGACGAGCAATAGGAAGAGGAGTACTATCAGCTGTCTTAACAGACATAGGAAAAGGAAGCGAACTCAAGGAACTAAGATGAGTAGAGTCATGTGTCATGTGAAAAGAGGTGCCAGAATCAAGAATCCAAGCTAACTGAGTACTTGGCTGTGGTAGCTGAGGAGACTGAGCGGTGGCAGAAGATACCATAGTTCGATCTGAAGAGGCAACACGATGCTCCAGACGATCCATCCGTCTGGTGAGCTCAAGGACCCAATCCGGAGGCAACTGAGAAGAACCCCGAGAACCACCTGAGGTACTTGAGCCGCCCCACCGGTGAGAGGGCCGCTTTCGACACTGCTCAATCTCATGAGTCTTAGACTTGCAGTAGCGGCAGAAGAGAGCGGCAGTTGTGCCACCCTGAGTAACATGTCCTGGAGTTGAAGTAGGTGTAAAAGGTACAGGAATGGGAGGACAAAGAGTAGTCATGGTGAGAAACCCTTGCTTCTTTTTTTTTCTGTTTTTTTGGCAATCTGTCTCAAAAAAAACAGGGGCTCTAGGCCTCTCTGCCCGTCGCGAGTAGAGGGCGAGGAGAGGAGAGCGGCCAGACTTGTAGGCGCAGGCAGGGGCGGGCCCGAGCAGGAGGACAGGCGCGCGGCGGCGCGACCTCACGCTCGGGCAGGCGCGCGGCGGCGTGAGCTCACGCGCGAGCAGGCGCGCGGCGGCGCGAGCTCACGTGCAAGCAGACACGTGGCGGGAGCAGGCGCGCGATGGCTGGAGCAGGCGCGCGGTGGCTGGATCTGGCGCGCGGCGGCGGGAGCAGGCGCGGGGAGGGCTCGCCGGCGGCAGGATCAGGAGGAGGGGAGGGGCTAGAAACCCTGGCTCTGATACCATGTGATGAATTGGCTACAATCCATTCCAAAGGGCCCATAGGGAAAATATGTACAAGAGAAGGTCCCAAAGGGAAATAGTACAAGAGAAGGAAAGCTTTACAAATAAGCCCTTATACAATATAGTATATCTCTAACACCTCAAGCCACTACCTTCCTATTACAGAAATAAAAAATTGTTTGATACAATGATCTACAGTATACAATGATCTACAGTAAATTGGTAAGTATGCTGACCAGTTAATATGAATTTCTTGGAACCGTTGCTTTTATGCAACTATGATCCTCACAATAGTTTTCATTATGATAGCATGCTCTTCTATTTCATCATACAGAATGTCCTCTATTGGCATATTGTGGATGCACATGCATTTCCTATTGAAATACCTCTGTACCCTAAACTATAGAATGATTCATAGTCTTATTCAGAGAGATGTACATTGTCTGGTGCTATGGACATTGTATGGTGCATTTTCTTTTTTCATTGACTTGCCAGTGTTATTTGCCATCAGAAAACAACCAAGACTTGTTTAAATTGAAAGCAGGGAGCTACCCCCATCAAATAACTAAAATGAATCTTAATATATTGCAAATAGTTCCATGAAAAGATTAATTTTGTTCATATTATCGAATTGTATAGACATTGTATAGATCAATGTTTGAGAAAGAACAGGTATGTAAATACCAATGGTCTTAGTATTCATGTTGACTTGGTTACAATCTATGTTGTTGCATTTTCAGCTGTGTTTGAGTTGTGCTTGAACTTGAATCTTGACTTGTTCTGTTTAGATTTTTAGATACATTTAAACACCAGCCTTTCCTATATCAAATGCTTTGAATTTTATTGAATGTTGTATTCTCTCATGCAATGTGATGTATGCATCGTCGCTAACCTCCTAATGATGCTCAAGGGTGATCCTTCCATTGCTTCTAGATTTGAACTAGATCAGACATTTTTTACTTATATATTTTGTGTATATGTTACTTAACCTTACTTCTTGGTGACTACCATTAATGCTGTATGTTGGCGTAAAAGATTACGCTAACAGGTTTCTGTAGATTAGAAACTAACAAACGGAGTGTTTGCGAAGTGAACTGTTCTAAGCCTCCGAAAGGATAATAACTTAGAATGGTTCGGATGTGTGTATTGAATAACTTGTATTCGGTCCCTATTACAGGGTGAAATGGGGGGTATTTATAGGCCCAAATATTAAGGAAAAGACCTATTTACCCCTCTATTACAACCGACATAGTGGGAACTATTCGGTACCCTTGATAGGGCTAAAATGGTAAAAGACTAATCTAATAATATAAAAGATAAATCTTCCATCTTAGCTGGCAATAAAGATCTCGGAAAGCCTTAGTTCGAAGATATACTCCGAACCAATGCCTATCTTAGTACTTCGAGCCTGACTCAGGGTATCTTCGAAGATGAACGTCTGGAAACCTTCGAATCCATTATCTGCTTTTGTGCTGTTACGACAATAACCCCGAAGATGGGATATTTTCCCCCAACAGTAGCCCCTCGAATACGCTTCTCCGTTTAACCTGTAATGTTAGGAGAGCAGTATACGGAAGGAAAAAATAACCAGGCATAGGGGTTATTAGATTTTAATTTATCTCCGAAATGTACGAAGATATAAATTCCAAGTCAATCTTAGAATAATTACTTTCGAACTATCTTAGAACTAACTCAAGGAATCCGAAAGCCTTTTAGACTTAGAATAAATAGCCGTTAGTTTCCTTCTTCTAACAGAAACTGTAGAATGCGTTAATTTTGGAGAAAAGTAACGGCAGGAATGCGAAACGGCATGGACTAACGGTAAAAATGTGAAGTCTAGGCTATAAATAGAGGGCCTAGAACAATCCTATTTACCTTTTCACCGCTCTCTCACAAACAAATACCTTCTGAGCCCTTTGAGTTTTTTGAGCCCTAGCCTCCATTTTCCCCAAAGTAACCCAGCGACTGCAATGGTGAAGACCAAGGGTTCTGGAGCCCCGTCGACCTTGGCTCGGCACCAGGCGGCTGCAGCAGCAGCGGCTGCGACGTTGGCGACAGCGTCTCTGGCATCCGCAACGACATCCATGGCGACAGGAGGGAGAAATCCTCAAAATGCTGAAGATCAAGGTCTCTGCCCGCCATCAACGAAGTACTTGGACCAGTCCTTTCAACTGGGATCTTCTACCTGCAAGAGGGAATCACTAGCAATCACAGTAGAAGGGAGGATTAGCACCGGAGTTATGATCCGCAAGCCTGGAAAAGAACTCATCCCATCACCAAGGCCCGGAGAAGTGGTCGTCTTCGAAGCCTTCTTCGAAGCCAGCTTGGGCCTTCCCGCAGTGGACTTCTTGGCGGAGGTACTTGACTTATTTCACGTCACCCTTCCTCAACTATCTCCGAACGCAGTAGCTCGTTTGGCTATCTTTGAATGGGCGTTGAGAGCCGAAGGTTGTGAGGGGAGGGCAGAGATCTTCGCTGCGTGGGTCATGAGGTGGTTTTATGCCGAAGTTGGGGCGAGCAATCCTCTGGCCGGACCATTGAAAGAGATCCAATTCCGGAAAGAAGCCCTAGTGCAACCAGGCCAAGGTCAGCTCGAAGCTCGCCTTAACCTACTTCAGAGGATCAGCCGAAGGTTGAGCATGCGAGACTTAGCCGAAGAGTTCCTCGGGTTACAAATCTCTCCACTGATGGCCAACTGGCCTATCATCTTCGAAGAGGATTCGGAAGGCGGTCTCCGAAAAATCACTTTGACTTCGTGCCCTACAGGTAACTTTGAAGACAACATGTATTATGCATATTCATTCGAAGAAAAACTAACTTGATTCATTTTTTAGCTTCTTCAGCCCCTGTTACTTCGGAGCAAATCGTAAGGACTTCGGAGAAGATTTTGGGCGCTCCAACTCCGACCGAAAAAGAATGGAGAATTAAGTTGGTCGGGAGTTGGGAGAGATTTAACAGAGTATGGGGAATGTTGGAAATCACTCCGCCCCCTCTGATGGATTGGGTGCCTTCGGAGAAAGGACCCAAAAGAGGAAAACCGAAGCTGGGACTTCGAGCTCTGCAAAGACTCCGGTGAAGAAGGTGGCTCGGAAGCCAAAAAATCTTGCACCTTCGAATCCTGCGCCTTCGAGCTCAAGGGCTTCAGTTTCTGACTCCCAAGAGGATGAAGGGAGATTGCTTGTGCGTCTAATAGAAGAAGATGAAACTCAAAGGACTGCACAAGCCGAAGTACCTGTGAACGTGCCGGAGTCCCGAGATAATCTTGAGCAACCAAGGACTTCGGTAGTTCAGGAAGATATATCTCAGGACGAAGTTCCTGTGAATGAGAGTGGGGTCGAAGTTACTATGGCTTCGATTCCCGAAGAGGCAACAAGGACTGCTCAGGACGATGCTCCTGCAGTCGAAGACTTAACGGCTGATTCGGATGAAGATCTAGCCTTCGATCCGCCGAACAGTCCGATGATGACTCCTCTGCAAAATGTCGAAGGTAGACTTCGAATAACTCTTTCATGTTTATTTTGTGTATTTATACAATGTATAATACTTTATATATTTTTTTTACAGAGTCCACTCCTATGGAAGAGGTCCGCCAGGAAGAAATAATTCCTGGACCTTCGACGACTTTGGAGCCAACCCAGAAAGCTACTCAAATGGGACCTGGAAGAGGCAAAAGACATATAGAACCCCTCCCTGCTGCGAGTTCCGGATCAACTCCGTCTGATTCAACAGACGAGAGCTAATCTTCCGGGGAGGGCCAGTCTCCAGAGGCTCCGAAGACCACAGGCCAACGCTCCGGTCTTCGCTGGACGAAGATGACCAACAGGCAATAAGTATGCTCCCCCTGCTAGCTCCTTTCTTAGGGCAAACAACTGGTCTTCGGACTTTGCTCGAACCTTTGGATCGAGCTAGCCGCGACATAGGGGAGACCAACTTAGTGGCCATTCTGAGCAAGGCGGACAGGACGGAGCTTAATGCCGCTATAGAACGTGCAGCCTACCAGGTACGAAGCACTTGCGAAATAACATAGAATTCATCTACGAATAAATATTTACCTTAATTTTTTATTTTTGCAGCAAACTGTCTTGGCCCGAGCTGCGAATATATGTAATGATGAAGAGATCGCTCGTCTTCGAGAGGAAAATAACGTCCTTCAAAGGAATCTTAGCATCTCCGAAAGCCGAGTGGCTCAGATGGACAATATAGTGTCAACAGAGCGAAGGGCCAGACAAGGTTTGGAGGCTGCGAATAAAGAGCTCGAAGCAGAGAGAATTGTGCTTCGAGCAGAAGTTGAAAAATTGCGGGCGGAGCACGCTACTGCGGGGACCGAGCTTGTCAGACTCCAAGAGGAAGCTAGCCAGCTGTTAAACCAAAAGAATATTTTGACCACTGAAAATGCTAGACTTTCCGGGGTTCTGGGAGAAGTCACTTCGACGAAGGACGCGCTGAACGAAGATAAGCTGAAGTCCGAGAAGGTGGCTGTGGAAGTTAAGAATCAGTTGCTAGGTGTCCTGGAGTACTTCGGTACTACTGGAATACTTCCTTCTGATGATAACATCACTCTTCTGCGCCGGTTGAAAAGGATTCAAGGAGTGGCAAAGCAGATGAAGACAGCGGGCATTAGATACGGAGAACTCTCCGGACAAGTGGCTGCTGTCGGCCTACTTCACTACTACGAAGATCTGGGCCGATCGATAACTCCGGACGCAGGAGGGGGCCCAGTTACCTTCGACGACGAGCGACTTCTGACTCCTTCCGAAGGTGTGGCTGCTGCCTGGCGAGCCTTCCAAACTTCATGGAGAGCCGAAGGTCATTCCGCAATCAAGGCTTGGATCGACGAAGGCCAACGCCAGAAGCAAGTTCAGACCCAAGCTTCAAGCAGTCAGCCTCCTCCGAACCCGCAGGTTTAGAAATACCTTAGGATTTTTGGCCATGTAAAGCTTTATGATTATGAACATTTATCAATGAAAATTTGTTTGTCATATTTTTAGGCTTTGCCTCATACGGAAGATATCGAAGTGTTAGACCTTAACGACGAAGTTCGCTCATTATGGACCACCTTCGATCTTCTAAAAGCTTATAAACGTCCTCAATTTCTAATTCCTCGAGATAGCTCTGGTGTAATTGCGCCCGAAGTAATCAAAGATATACTGTCTTATATTAAAGAGGAAGAAAAAGAGGTTAACTTAAACACTTCGTCTTCTGAAGACGTTATATGGTCTGAAGACGAAGATGAAGTCCGAAGTAAAAAACCTGAAGAACTTGGAAGCTGGGAAAGGAGCCCCGAACGGCTTCGAACTTGGGCCGAGCTTCAACAAGAACAGAAGGATTTTAGAGCTTCGAAGGGGGGCAAGAGAGTTAAACGCAAAGTTGTTAGAACTCCTGGCGCTGGAACTAGTCGTTCCAACCCTAGCTCTATAGACCGAAGAGGTTTTTGATTCCTTCTTGGTATAGATACCAATTTTTCATGATGTAATCTGTAAACACATTCATTTGAATAATGAATACCGATTTAAAATTGTCTCCATATTTACTAGCCCCTCTTTGGGTATAAGTAACTTCGAACTGTATTCAAATATGGTTATGCGCAAAGAATGAACTTCGGAGTACAATTTTTTGGAGGTTCGGAGCCCCTTTGCAATTTAAAGATTTTTTTTTTAAAATCTTATAAAATGTCTTCGACTATTTGTAGTCTGAAGAATGGCAACTTAGTACCCTTGTTTTTTTGAAAGAAATCACTTGAGATAACTTTCAAGATACCTTAGTATCTTAGATAATTTGTCACTTTGGACTATGCTAACAGACATTCGAAGCTCATGGCTCAAACTCTGTCTTGCTTTAGCCACCTTCGGCTCATTTTTGCGATCTCTATCGAACCAATGGTTCGGAGTTTGCAATGGTCTCTTTGGACTCTTTTTACGGATGTCTACCAGCCAATGGCTTGGACTCCGTATATTTTGGCCACCTTCGGCTCTTTTTGGGGAAGTCTACCAGCCAATGGCTTGGACTTCGCAGGTTTTGGCCACCTTCGGCTCTTTTTACGGAAGTCTACCAGCCAATGGCTTGGACTCCGTATGATGTGGTTTTGGGCTCTTTTACGGATGCCTACAAGCCGGTGGCTTGGACTCCGGATTATGTCAGCCCCCACGTTGGAAGCTTCGAACCAATGGTTCGAAGTCCGAAAATACGATTCAGCTTCATGACACTTCCCTCTCGGTCGACCCCGCGGTTCCAGTGCGTCCACTCGGAAGCTGGAAGTCTATGAGGGGAAGGCATTATCTGGACCATATGCTTTATTAATTCAGAAGATGATTACAAGTGAATTACAAGGAGCCCTTATGCGAAGTATCGCTTTAGGTGCTCCGCATGCCAAGTATGTGCTAACTCTTCACCTTCTAAATTAGCTAACTTAAAAGAGCCAGGGCGTCCTGAACGAACAATTAGGTATGGACCTTCCCATTTATTTCCTAACTTCTCTGGCGCTATAATGCTTCGTAGAACAAGATGACCCGGTCTTAGTTCATTGAGTTTAACCTTCGGGTCGAACCAAGCCTTCGTCTGCTGATGATACTTTGATAAATTTGCCACAGCTCGAAGTCTTGTTTCTTCTGATAAATCTAGCGAAGCTTGTCTTTCTTCTTCAATCTCCGGTTCGGTGCTGCGAAATGATCCTCCTTTGAACTCCGTTGGAGTCATAGCTTCATCTCCGGATAGTAGTCTGAATGGAGTAAAACATGTGGACCTTGTTTGCGTAGTCCGAATGGACCACAAAATCTTCGGAAGCTATTCGGTCCACAGTCCCTTTGCTAATCCTACTATCCTTCGATTTAGCCCCGACAAAATATTTCCATTGGCTCTTTCTACAGCTCCATTAGACTGAGGATGCCTCACTGCAGCAAAACATAACTGAATGCCTAGATCTTCGCAAAACTTCCTGAAAGGTTCTGCATCGAACTGTGTTCCATTATCAACTGTGAGTTGTCTAGGCACTCCGAACCGGCAAATGATGTTCTTCCAAAAGAATTTCTGTACATTGTTCGAAGTGATAGCTGTTAAGGGCTCTGCCTCCACCCACTTAGAAAAATACTCAATAGCTACCACTGCGAACTTCAGATTTCCCTTGGCTACTGGAAAGGGGCCAATTAAATCCATACCCCATCTGGCCATAGGCCATACCGGAGCAATGACTTGAAGAGCTGTTGGTGGGCGATGACTCCGTCGACCCATCCACTGGCATCCTTGACAAGTGCGGACTAAGCTCTCCGCATCAGCTGTTATTGTAGGCCAGTAAAGCCCCTGGCGAAGTGTTTTTCCTGCCAAAGCTCGCGGGGCTAAATGGCTACCACAAAGGCCTTCATGAATTTCTCGAAGAATTTCTTGACCATCGGAGTAAAGGGGAACATACTCCGGCCTTGTATAAAATACCGTTGATTATTTGATAATTTCTAGCTCTAAGCTTCAATCTTGACAATTGTGGCTCCTCAGGCAAATTTGTTCCTCCATGTAAAAGTTCCATGATCGAATTTTTCCAATCTGCACTAGGAATGCAAAGAATCTCTGCAGAGGGAATTTGTGGCACCGAGGGTATACTGAGCTCTTCATAGAAAGCTTCTTCTGGTACATCCACAGCTCTGGCTGTAGATTTTGCTAAGATGTCCGCTTGCACATTTTTTGCTCTTGGTATACTCCGAATAGAAATACCATTGAAGTGTGCTTCGATTTTACGGATTTCTTCTAAGTACTTTGCAAGCTGTGGATGCCGAACCTGGAAACTTTTATCTACGTGCCCTGCTACTATCTGAGAATCTGTCTTTATAATAATTCTTGTAGCCCCTAGAGCACGTGCTTTTCGAAGTCCCAATAAAATCCCTTCATACTCCGCTATATTATTGGTAGACTTAAAGTTGAGTCTTGCGGAGTACATTGCTCTTTGCCCTGAAGGCGAAATTAATACTGCTCCAATGCCTGCTCCGGATGCTTGGAAAGCCCCATCAGAATAAACAGTCCAAACTCCATCAGTCGACTTCTCCGGAACCAAATTTGCAGGCGGAGTCCATTCTGCTACAAAATCTGCTAAGACTTGCGATTTGATTGCTGTCCTTGCTAGGAAAGATATGCCGAAGGGTGCTAGCTCAACTGCCCACTTCCCAATCCTTCCAGTGGAATCCTTACTTCGAAGCATATCTCCTAAAGGATACGAAGTTGGTACAATTACATTGTGAGCCAAAAAATAATGTCTTAATTTCCTCGAAGCCATTATCAGAGCATAAACGAACTTATCGAGTTCGGAGTATCTTGTCTTCGCTCCCGATAATGCTTCGGATACAAAATAAACAAGATTTTGGACCAACTTCCCATTGAAATCCACTTCTCTGACAAGGACTGCACTGACAGCAGAACCTGTAGCTGCAAGGTAAAGGAGTAGGGTTTCGTCCGCAGTAGGCACCGTGAGTGTAGCAAGATTGCTGAGATACTCTTTAATATCTTCGAAGCTTTTCTGACACTCCGGTGTCCATGCAAAATCTTCGGACCCTTTCAATGCTTTAAATATAGGCAAGCTTCTCTCCGCAGACCTTGATAAAAACCTGCTAAGTGCTGCCAGACGACCAGTCAGCTTTTGCACTTGCTTTAAATTTTCCGGAGGAGCCATCTTTTGTAGCGCAGTTATTTGAGTAGGGCTAGCTTCAATTCCCCTGCTTGAAACTAAATACCCTAACAACTTTCCAGCCTTAGCTCCGAAGATACATTTTTCGGGGTTAAGACGGATCCCACATGCCCGAAGGCTATTGAATGTTTCTGCTAAGTCTAGGCTATGTTGGTGCTTTAAAGCACTCTTTATTACAATATCATCCATATAGGCCTCCACATTGCGACCTAGTTGATGACCTAGAGCCTTAGCAACTAACCTCGAAAAAGTAGCCCCGGCATTTCTTAAGCCAAAGGGCATTCTTACATAACAAAAGACTCCCGAAGGAGTTACAAAGCTTGTCTTGATCTCATCTTCGCGCTTCAACCATATTTGGTGATAACCAGAATACGCGTCAAGGAAGCTTAATAACTCCGAACCTGCGGTGGAGTCGACCAATTGATCAATTCGCGGCATGGGGTAGGGGTCACGAGGGCATGCTTTATTCAAGGATGTGAAATCAATGCACATGAGCCACTTTCCGGAAGACTTCTTTCTGATGAAGACTGGGTTGGCTAACCATTCTGTGTGAGCCACTTCTCTGATAATCCCAGCCTTCAACAATTTCCCAACTTCGTCTTTCGCTAGAGCAGCTCTTTCTGCAGACATTTTCCGGAGTCCTTGCCGAACAGGGCGGGCCTTTGGGTTTACAAGTAAACTATGTTCAATGATATCCCGATCGACTCCGGTGATATCTTCGTCAGACCAAGCGAAGACATCCAAATTCTCTTCCACCACCTTTTCCAAGGAGGTTGCAACTTCTGGAGGTAAATCTTTACCAAATTGAAATGTATACTCTTTACCATCTTTAACAATGACCTTCGCTGCAATCTCTCCTTCAGGACTTGGTCTCGGAAAGGATTTCTTTGAAGCTTCGGAAGGGGCTGAAAAAATTTCTTCATTGTCTTGTACATTGTTTACTTGTCTTGGATCAAGAGGGGGACCATGACCATATTCCGCTCGCCGAGCGATAGCTTGATCTCCGAAGACAGTAAGGACTCCTGCTTGTGTGGGCATCTTCATGCACAAATAATTGTGATGCGCCACAGCTCCGAACTGGTTTAGCATGCCTCTTCCGAAGATGACGTTGTAAGCATACGGGGCATCTATAACATCGAAGATTACTTCCTCAGTTCGGGCCAACAAACCTTCCCCGAAGGTAACTTCCAGGCCTATTTGGCCAAGTGCATCAAGCGGAGGTCCTGCGAAGCCTTGCAAAGGACGAGCCGCTGGAAGGAGATGCTTTCTGGAAATGCACAATTGATCAAAGGCTTGAACAAAAATAATGTCTGCCAAACTACCTCCGTCAATCAACACCCTTCGAACTTCAGTGCCCGCAATATCAGCAGTGATAACAAGTGGGTCTGCATGCGGGAACTTAATGCCGGCTGCATCCTCCGCAGAAAAGGATATCGGTACATGAGACCACTCCGGCATTACAGCTGCAGACGACGAAGTCCCAATATGGCCTACTTCCCTGACGTAGTCTCTTCGCTGTCTCTTTGACATACTTCCGAGGGTACCTCCTCCAGAGATGGGGAGGACTACTCTTTTCCCTCGGTCTTGCCATTCCTCTTGCTTCGGGGGTGGCATAACATTGGCCACTGGAGGGTGTCTTGCGGCATCAAAGTTTTCTATCCGCGCCACAGCCTGAACCAGCTCTAGGCGCGCTACAGCTGGAACTCGGTCGGTAGTACCTCGACCCGAAGTTCTTTCTAGATACTCTCCTCTTAGAGTAAGTATGGCCTTGCAAGTATCAGTTGCATGGCTTCGATTTTCACCATGGATGCAGCAGAAAAGGGTCTGGCCTTTGCCAGCCATTTTCCCCGGCGGCCTCTAGCCGCTGGCCTTGTTCCCCGAAGACAGTGGAGCTCTCTGTATAAACTTCTGTGGGGGTGCAATATTCAAGACTTCAGAACGAGGGTGCTTTTGCCCTCTTCTCCGATCATGTTGAACTTCGAAGACTGGTTCTTGTGGCTGTGCCGAAGTTTTTACTTCTACTTTAACTTCTTGCAATATGGATGAAGTAGCTGCAGTTCTTCGAAGCCAACCTTCTTCTGACCTCGCATACTCCTCGAAGTATGACATCAACTGAGAGACCGAGGAGATGCTTTTCCGATGAAGCTTATCCAGGAGGCCTTGATGAGTGACGCCTTCCCGAGCTGCATCAACTACCGAAGATGCAGACAACCCCCGAATCTGCGACTTCGTATGAGCGAAGCGCTTGAAATATTGCCTCAATGTCTCTCCGGGGAGCTGTTTCACCTGGAAAAGGCTTCCTGTTGACATGGGAGGCACGAAGGTGCCTTGAAAATTGCTTACAAACTTCTTCTTCAGCTGCCCCCATGAATTAATTGATCCTGGCTTCAAGGACCAGAACCACCTTAATGCCACTCCTTGAAGAGCTAAGGGGAAGCACTTTGCCATGGTGTCTCGAACTCCTCCGCTAGCTTCAATTGCTAGGGCATAAGAACGAACAAACTCTCCGGGATCTTCATCTCCAGCATACTTACAGAGCTTCGAAGTCTTAAACTTCGGATCAAATCGAACTTTCTGCAGCTCAGGATGCAGCGGAGATTCATTATCGAAGGAGGCGTTCTCCGGGGCTTCGGGATAATCGGGTTCGTCGTCTTCGGGCACTTCTGGGATAGCTGGGATGGCTTGAGAGCGAAGCCTGTTCGCAGCTTCTTGTCGCCACCTTGCTACTTCAGCTTGAAGGTTGGCCATTTGAGTGGCCATATCTCCAAGATTGTCTTCATCTCCTCCAAAAGGATCTTCCGGATCTTGAGAACTAGTAGGATCAGTTCGAAGTGGGATGGAAGGTGGAAGAGGGATTCCAGGTGGTCGAAGTATGGAAGGATTCGGCGGAGAAGCTTCGTATGTTCGAGGGATGGAAACTCCTTCCAGAGTTTGAGGTGGAGGGAATGTCGAAGGCCCTCCGACTTCAACCGTATCGGGTGGTGTCTCTCCGGAGATCCGAGAGGACCTCCGAACAGGGTTACGAGGTGCGCTCCGCTTAGGAGGCATGATGTAAGAAGTTGGTAGAGAACGAAGTTTTTCGGACTAGGTTCCCCACGGACGGCGCCAACTGTTGGCGTAAAAGATTACGCTAACAGGTTTCTGTAGATTAGAAACTAACAAACGGAGTGTTTGCGAAGTGAACTATTCTAAGCCTCCGAAAGGATAATAACTTAGAATGGTTCGGATGTGTGTATTGAATAACTTGTATTCGGTCCCTATTACAGGGTGAAATGGGGGGTATTTATAGGCCCAAATATTAAGGAAAAGACCTATTTACCCCTCTATTACAACCGACATAGTGGGAACTATTCGGTACCCTTGATAGGGCTAAAATGGTAAAAGACTAATCTAATAATATAAAAGATAAATCTTCCATCTTAGCTGGCAATAAAGATCTCGGAAAGCCTTAGTTCGAAGATATACTCCGAACCAATGCCTATCTTAGTACTTCGAGCTTGACTCAGGGTATCTTCGAAGATGAACGTCTGGAAACCTTCGAATCCATTATCTGCTTTTGTGCTGTTACGACAATAACCCCGAAGATGGGATATTTTCCCCCAACACTGTACTTATGTGTACATGATGGAATTTTAATTCTTGCCTGTAAACTTATCATACGTTGAATCACGTTAATTTTCACTAATTTAGATCTTAGTTGCATTCTGCTTTTTCTGGAAGTAATTTCTAAGTTTTGTGCATTGGATTTTTACAAAATTATCATATGATTGTAATGCGGATCAATATGGTTTAGATTGTGAACTTGTATAAAAAAATCAAATTTACATAGTATTTCAGCACAAATGATTTTTCGCTATCTATTATATGCTTCAATCTCCTTTGCTCTGGTATGCATACTGACATACATTACATGCACACATGTTGCTTAACTTCTTTTTTCTGAAACTGCTAGAACAGAAACATTCTAAACTCAAAGGTAGCTCAATAAGACAATTACAAATATCAAACATGCTTTGTTGGTGTATCATGGATTTTCTTTAAAGATTGTAAACCCAAATGACGTTCTTATTTTCTCATGGTCAGTTCACAAACATCAAAAATAGAGTACCAATTTATTTATGTTTAGTGATAAATGTATCGAACTGCTTTGTATACATTCAAATTAATGAGATTTTTTATGGACTATTTGTTCATCTGACGAGCTAATTTTTCTTAATACCTTAGAAAAACTGTAATTGATCCCTCTTGTTTTTGCTAGACTTAAATCTAATACAACCACTGTTTTATGTCATATTTTCCCTCTTGTTTTTGCTAGACTTAAATCTAATACAACCACTGTTTCATGTCATATTTAGCAGTTATTAATGTAGTTCTTTTATTTGATATTTTGTTGTTGATAATTCACAATCTGGGCGCTCTGTAGAAATGTGACAAAGAAGTATCTATGTATTTGTGCAATGCTGATGCTGAAGTTCAAGAAGCCAGGAAGAATTTCTGAATTTTTTGATGTAAGTATGACTTTCTTGTGTTATAAGCACACCCCTTATCATCCTTGTTAGCGATGGTGAATCGAATGTTGTTGTCATGATGTGCATGTTTGTAGTGTATGTAAATTTACAGAATGATTAAGGGTTTTCTCATTGATCCTAACACTCTATATTTCATTGCAGAACTTTAAGCACATCATGAAGCATCTGCAAGGGGCTATCATAATAGGAGGTGCATTCCAATTTCTGTTAGGATATACATACCTAATGTCATTGTTTCTAAGATGTGCAATTACTATTGTTTATCTGAAAGCATCTATTTTGTATTGGTAATAGGTATACATCATGAAAATGTTAGATCATCCTAATAAAGTAAATCTTATTGAGGTGATTGATGACCCAAATATAGATAAATTTTAGATGGGTATATAATCACACTCTCATTGTTATGTGTTCAGTTTATTTTCCTTTTTTATTGTAACATGATATTTTTACTGATTTTTTAACATTTTTATTTGATGTTTATATAATTTTAACCAACCTTTTCTATTATATTACCAATTCTGGAGGACGTTGAAGAAAAAAATGATGTGATAATGGTTTAGGAGAAAATACCTCCAGAAATTACTTGGGAGGCACAACTCTGGTCTTATGTATCTTCACTCTTATGTCTATTTCATTAACAGTCTTATAAAGTGATTGTATATTGATGTGTTTTTTTGTAAGATATTTGGGTAGTTTCAAGTTTGTATCGTACCATAGTTCCTAATATTTTGTTCATGCCATATATTGTAGCTTTTGAATCTCTAACCTCCATCCGATTACCTATTTACCATCTTCTTTTCTTAGGAAAAATGTGTCTTAACTACATTGATATAACACGTCTTTATTGTTGCACTTAAAATGCACTGTCACGAACTGTGATAGTATTCATGCAAAAAGCACATCCAAATGCTAATGCTAATTTTGTCAGCTTGATGGTGATTCTCTGGGAGCAATATGAAAACGAGCGTCCGAAGGGCGTTGGCCGTTCTAGTGTATATTTATTTTGATACTTCACTATTTCAAACCAGAAAAAATATGTTAAAATGAAAGTATTTTTGTGCATTTGAAAGTTCTGCTTTACCGGATGATGACTGCCCCCTTATATTTGATTGAAAAATTACCTTTATGAAACAGAAAAAAATCATTCACTTTTAGTCAGACAACTTTCATTTGTGGGTATAGTAATCTTCCATATGAACTTCTAGAGATTTGATCATATATCCTTCACATCTGAATGACATATGAGATTCTCCTTGGTCAATGACATGAGGATTAGGATGACAAATCCTCAATTTCCATTTAAATGAAGGATATATGATTAATTTTTTCATCACAAACTATTGCTTGCTGTCTATGATGGGTTCCCAGAAATTCTTTGGTATTTCATTCAATATGCATATAATTTTCCTTTTTTTTACTCTGAAATTCATATTTTCGTAATAATAACAGCTTTCTGATCTGTTGACACAATGTTGTCATACCCACCAATTTAACGTGTCTTATCATTTTGCAGGGAAGAGAGCTGGGTGTCAAAGTTTGATGAACTATATAGGCAGCAAACTGTTGGTATTTTTTAGCTGGAGTAAATTTCCTTCAAGTTCTGCTGAAGTGTTTCTGTGTTTCTAGGTGGTTTGACTGGTTTCTGATATCTTTTTACTAAATTTGATATGAACTGTCCTATTCTATGCGTGCATAGTTGATATTATGTAAGCAGGAAAATGTACTTTATTAAAAACAAAGAAAATTACTTTAGCAGTCACAAAATATGACACATAAATTATCACATCTTTAATGCGATTTTTGATCATTAATTTATTTAATGTATCAACAACTGCAAATCTAACAACAATTTGCATATGAGCAGCAATCTGTTCGGGATTAATGGTGTCCACGCCTATGGTCATCTTTATTTTTTAGATGAAGCATCTGAGATAAATTTACATGCATAATTTACGATCCGTCTGAAACCAAAAATTTAATTTTCTGTAGTGATGAACTAGTTACACCAAATGTATCAACTTTCTCCAAGTATCTGAAGAGCACGTAAGAATTTTTTCTGCAGACGTTAATTTGTTGTCAGTAACATATCCTTCCGGTGTTCAGCAAAATATAACATTTCTTGTGTGTCATTGCTTTTGTCTCGAACACTTATGTAAGCAGGGAGTATTATGTGTTCATTCCACTATTTGAAATATACAAAATACATGGATTTTTATGGATACTATACATATTTTAAATAAATACATTTTATTTTAAAATACTTTATTTTCTCACTGTTTCAGCGGACACACACTTCAATCATGGACGAATGGTGTGAAAGATACTGGGAAGAAGACATAATTTGCATATTTACGTGTGTCATATGACTACACTGGATTTTATTTACTTGTCACAATGATAGAAAATGCAACTTTGTGTTAGGGGACGGTACGCTAGCATTAAACAAAAATTCTCATTCAAACATGAACCATGGGAGTAATGAGATTATGGATTGTTACCTCTAGACCCACTAGGGCAGTACAAGTAGAGTTGAAGAAGTGCATCTTAATCAGCTCCGCTCAGTTCTATTCAATCGTCGGTGGTAAAGATAATGCAGCCCCACGATCTTTACAGAAGATGATCAGCACTACAGTAGCAGTGGTGTCACTACGGTATCCATATGTATAGGGATGAGATCACCATGCGTTGGTATGCTGTTAGTGTCGTTTTTGTCACACGTGTAACCTGAGAGATCTGCTTAACTTCAGTGGATGTGCTAAAAACTTGGTGTTCTGAGCGTGCCAATCAGTTTGACCCTGCAACTGATATGGTATGGAAAAACGTTAGTAACAACGCCCATCGGCTATCGAGATGATGGCCACGATATGCATCGGGCCGCACGTATCGAGTGAAAAAATCTGTGGCATGTGATACATATAAACTATTGGGTGCCTCGAGAAGGGAGTCGGGCCATCAGGCCAAATAGACAATCGGTCGATACGCACAACAAGCACCGATCGGGCCGATGATCAGGCGAGCGATGCGCCATGTACTCAGGCCGATTGACAATCCATGTTGATTAGATGTGATATGGAATTAAAGATAATCTACCGGCTTCCCACTCTGATAGAACCTAAATCTAGTATACTAGACAATGCATTTATACTATTAAATCATCATAATAGAAAGATCAGGCTTAACTAAGATAGTTGCTAAATCACGAATAACTCATAGTACTTCAACATATCAGACATACTTTATTCAGATGAACGATGCACAACAATAGATCAAGATGTCAGACTTAACCGATGAAACCTGAAAATATGATATCTAATCTAAATCAATCAAAGACATCGTAACAATGTAGCCTTAGACGTAGCTGATACATCAAGATAAACCAACAATTATACTAACTGAACTAGTGTACTTCAAGAGATCGAAGCGATGCAGCCTTGAACAACATCAATCTAGTCGATACAATCGTTGGGGTGGTGGGACTTACCCCTTCGCCGGAGATCGAAGCAATGCAGCCCAGCTCTAGGTGCCTAGTCCCGCCGAGATTGAACCTTGAATGAACAAGGGTGGCGATGCGCCGATAGTAGTTTTTTGGACGTAGTTGTGTGTCTTGTTTCTACCTAATATGTACATATTTATAGTCCAGAGACTTGCCGTCCAATACGATCGTAACCGATTCTGGTTCTTATCTCTATCTCTTCATCTCTATCGGTTCCTTCATATCCGGTCATGCACAACAAATGAACTTCTTTAACCAACCTTTGACCAGACTTCTTTGACTTCTGTTGACCATACCGGATCCTTACTGGGCTTGGGCCTTTACCAACTTTTGCCGTCAACACATGCTCCCTAGTTTTGGAGCATAAGTGTAGCTAATGCTTCGAAATTATCACTCATTTAAGGCTTCCAGCACCATGCCTTCTCAAAAGTCCCATTGAACTTTGTACTAATAGCCAAAAACCATTCATCTTCTGGCATCTTTAAACTTGCTATATATCTTCGAAGCAATGTTTTCACACTTGTAGAAGTCTTCATCAACCCTTTCATCTTCTTCCTTGCATTTCCCTTTTTGGCCATGGAGGACTGTCATGGATATCGCCTAGTTCAACACATCTACTTCTCTTTTGTGGCGGCGTCGGACTAGGCTTCATTACACACAGTCTAACAATGGTACCGTTTAACAATATCGTCAAAAAGTCTAGCTCTCCAATCCCGGGCCTGCGATCAATTCGACACTGATGGGGGAGTGGTCCCGATCTTCCGCTAGGTAAAGGATAAACTTGGGTTGGTGGAGAATCTCGACGTTGGCGATCCAAGGCTCCGGTCCGGCGGATCAAAACCTTGCAATCGTTACACCACTGTCTCCGTTGGTTATCAACCACGCAGGACGCGATTGACCTCGCCACGAAGGCTAATTCCTGCAAGCGAACCCAAGAACACAAGCAAGAACAGGAAGGATACAAATCGAATGCCAAATCACAGACAAACGAAGATAAGGTGAGGTTTCACAAATGCCAATGCAGCAGCCAATCGGTCCGGTGCAAGAGGCGGGATCTAAACACAACAGTGTAGATGCAACAAAGCAAAACCTAACCCTAGAGGTGGCTGGCGTGAAAATATATAGGGCGGCGGCCTGTGGAAGGCGAACAGACACGGGCTGTGGGCTAGAAGACGTACAGACTCAGACTATGGGCCAACACGGCCCAGTTCTGTCACGCAGGACTGTTTTAAATACACAGGACGACTCGAGACTCCAAATGAGGTGAAACCAATGGCAAACGATCCGTCTTCTCCTCAGCTTTCCAAAAAGTCAAAGAACGCGCCAATCGGACTTCGTATGAGGAAGTTATGCCCATTTTGGTGCAGGGTGGTTGATGTAGTCCGAACCAGCGAATTCTTGACTTCAAATCATCCGTGCGACTCCGTCTTCAGCTCCAACTCTTCTATTCCATCTCCCATGTTCCTAAGCAACAAAATATCACTAGTATTCAGTAGCATCCCGTCCAAACAAATATTGACATAGTTGCTAAGGAAAGAATTAACCTCATGGTTCAAGCGACGGGCACGGGCGCGGGTGATTCGTCCTAGTAACTGAATTGTAGGTGGAGGCTCCATGTGTGTATCATGTGAAGTGATGTCCTCATCATCCTCCCCCTCTTGAATTGGAGTCGTCCTCGACTCAAGCTCATCGTCAGCTCCCAAATAGGGTTTTAAATCATCAGCACGGGGCATCAATTTAAACTTTCTCAAATCAGAAAAACGATCCTTGCGCAAGTACAACCAAACAAGATCTCCTGTTTTGAAAAACATCTTCTTTCTTCCTTTATTTGTCTTTTGAGCAAAATAGCGTGCCTTCTTTTCTATAACTTCCTTGGTCTTCAGATGCATAGCTTTCACAAAATCTGCACGCTTAGTTGCCTCTATGTTTGCTCTCTCTTGAAAAGGAAGTGGCAGCAAATCAAGTGGTGTGATTGGCTTAAAACCATACACCACTTTAGACGGGCATAATTGTGTTGTTGAGTGGACAGCTCTATTGTATGCAAATTCAACATGTGGAAGACAGTCCTCCCATTCCTTCAAGTTCTTCTTAATCATTGTTCGCAGCAACATGGAGAGTGTACGGTTTACCCCCTCGGTTGGACCATCAGTTTGCGGGTGACAAGTTGTTGAAAATAGCAATTTTGTGCCAAGCTTGGCCCACATTGTCTTCCAAAAGTAACTCATAAACTTCACATCATGATCTGAAACAGTGGTTCTGGGCATCCCGTGCAATCTCACAATTTCCCTGAAAAATAAATCAGCAATATGTGAAGCATCGTTGGTCTTGTGACAGGGAATAAAGTGTGCCATTTTAGAAAACCTATCCACTCTTACAAATATGGAGTGTCTCCTCCTCTTTGTCCTAGGCAATCCCACAATAAAGTTCATGCAAATATCTTCCCAAGTTGCACTAGAAACAGGAAGTGGAGTATACAAATCATATGGGTTGAGTTTGGACTTAGCTTTATGGTATGTGGCACAACGCTGCACAAATCGTTCAACATCTCTCCGCATCTTAAGCCAATAAAAATTATTGGACAGTAGGGCCAAAGTCTTTTCTCTCCCAAAATGTTCCATTAATCCACCGCCATGTGATTCCTGCAACAACAGCAAACGTATGGACGAATCTGGAACACATAGCTTGTTAGTATGGAACAAGAAACCGTCATAAACATGAAATTTTTTCCAGCCTTTCCCATCATTACATTTAGTGTATGGTTCAGCAAATTCTTTATCTACAACATACAAATCTTTCAAGCTTTCCAAATCTGGAACGTTAATATCAAGTTGAGATAAAAGAACAATCCTACGAGACAATGCATCAACAACCACATTTTCTTTGCCATTCTTGTATTTCACAATGTATGGGAAAGATTCAATAAATTCAACCCATTTAACATGTCTATGATTCAGTTTAGCTTGCCCTCTTAAATATTTGAGTGTGTCATGATCAGAATGTATAATAAACTCCTTAGGCAAAAGGTAATGTTGCCAAGTTTCAAGCACACGCACTAGGGCATATAACTCCTTATCATGGGTAAAATAATTCAATTGTGGACCATGCAATTTTTCACTAGAATAGGTCACGGGTTTACCTCCTTGTAGCAGCACATCTCCTATTCCAACACCACTAGCACCACATTCTAACTCAACATGCTTACTAAAATCGGGTAGCTGAAGTAGAGGTGCACGTGTAAGGCGATCCTTGAGTGTGGCAAAAGTTTGTTCTTGTGCTGGCTCCCAAGTAGAAGTAACTCCCTTCTTGGTCAACTCAGGTAAAGGACCGGCTATGGTGCTGAAATCTTTCACAAAACGCCGATAGAAACCTGCAAGACCAAGAAAACTACGTACTGCAAGGTTAGTTTTAGTTGCAAGCATGACACGTCCTTTCAGATTAACAATTTGTGATGAAGAAAGAGAAACAACTTTATCTTTTTGTTGCCTCGAAAGTGTTTTAGCTACTTGCTGAATTTCAGAAGGTTGTTTGCTCTTTTGGGTGTCTCTAGCATGTTTTTCTTGTTCAAATTTCACAATTTCAGCAGGAGTCATAGGAAGCAATGTAACTTTCTTTCCTTTATACATAAATGTGTACTTATTGCTCCTACCATGGTGTGTAGCATCAGTATCATATACCCAAGGTCTACCAAGTAATAGAGAACATGCTTGCATTGGTACTACATCAAAATCAGCACTTCCGCAGTATATACCAATGGAAAATTCGATGTGAACAGTTTGTGTTACCTTGACCTTACCGCTGTCGTTGAGCCATTGCACATGGTAAGGGTGTGGATGTGCACGTGTGGGAAGTTGAAGCTTAGTTACCACGTCGAGGCTCACCAAATTGTCGCAACTACCGCTGTCGATGATGACACGCGCACGATGGTTATTGACAAGGAAGATGGTCTGAAATATATTGTTCCGTTGTGCCTGGTCGTCGTGGTCCATGTGAGTGCTCAAGTCACGTTGTACAATAAGTGCTGCCATGTTAGTGAAAAGATAAAGCAACAAAGAATAATCCTTATGTAAAACAACTAGGTGGGGTGCTGGATGTGTGGTGGAAGCAATTCGTCAAGCACCTTACCCACGCTTGCAAGTGTTCTTACCACGCCGCAGTGAGGTCACCGGCCTACAGGTGATGAACCAAGTGGAGGGTGGTGTACAGTTGCAAGAAATGATCCTGTCCTGACCAAGAGAAAGGTGTAGCTTGGAAGGCAAAGTGAGTAGCAAGGATTTAGTGATAATAATAACAGTTAAACCAAGTTCAATAAGTGTTCCCAAGTACTCGTCAAGTTGCTGGCCTTAGTGCACCCAAGGTGAAAATTCAAGCAATAGAGGAAAACTATGTGCCCAAAACTCAAATCGGACAACGGATTGGACAAGCAGAAACTGCCACTGAAACTGCCACTGCCTGCCACTGATCGGACGAGAGATCGGACAAGAGTTCGGACAAGGGATTGGACAAGCAGAAACTGCCACTGCCTGCCACTGATCGGACAAGAGATCGGACAAGAGTTCGGACAAGAGTTCGGACAAGCAACTAACAGGACCGCTTCTCTTTTTTTTTTATAAATTTTTTTTTCTCCTTTTTTTTCACTCTATTTTTTTTTGAACAAGGATGACCAGAGGAGCAACCACAAAAATTGGCACCTACAACTGAGCTGGGATGTGGCTCACAAAAATTCAAACAAGTTCGCTGTCCGGCGAGAAAAAACTTTGTCCAATTTTTTTCTTTATCTTCCTGATTTTTTTTGGCGAGTTTGGTGAGGGCTAACCGGCATAGCCGGTTAGGGTACCCACCCAAATCGGGTCAGGAACACGCTCAAAAAAGTTCAGATTTTTCTGCCAAACGAGCAAAAAGTTATGCCTGTTTTACTGAAGGGGGGTCACAAAGAGTAGATGTGGAAAACAAATAGGGTTGCGGAAGGGGTTTTTTTTTCGGTGGGGAAATTTTATCTGAGACACAAGAACAACTACTACTCAAACGACACAGAGGGATGACTAAACCAGCAACAAGACTCGACCAAGAACACGAACTCAACAAAGTTAAAACTGAAATTAAAATCGCAAGGCACAAAGGGGTTCTCGGTGGGGAATTTTTTTGGTGCGGTTTTCTGGACTCTGGGTAAAACAAAAGCAGATCGAGATTACCTAACGGGAAATCTGAGCTCTGATACCAACTGATGGGGGAGTGGTCCCGATCTTCCGCTAGGTAAAGGATAAACTTGGGTTGGTGGAGAATCTCGACGTTGGCGATCCAAGGCTCCGGTTCGGCGGATCAAAACCTTGCAATCGTTACACCACTGTCTCCGTTGGTTATCAACCACGCAGGACGCGATTGACCTCGCCACGAAGGCTAATTCCTGCAAGCGAACCCAAGAACACAAGCAAGAACAGGAAGGATACAAATCGAATGCCAAATCACAGACAAACGAAGATAAGGTGAGGTTTCACAAATGCCAATGCAGCAGCCAATCGGTCCGGTGCAAGAGGCGGGATCTAAACACAACAGTGTAGATGCAACAAAGCAAAACCTAACCCTAGAGGTGGCTGGCGTGAGAATATATAGGGCGGCGGCCTGTGGAAGGCGAACAGACACGGGCTGTGGGCTAGAAGACGTACAGACTCAGACTATAGGCCAACACGGCCCAGTTCTGTCACGCAGGACTGTTTTAAATACACAGGACGACTTGAGACTCCAAATGAGGTGAAACCAACGGCAAACGATCCGTCTTCTCCTCAGCTTTCCAAAAAGTCAAAGAACGCGCCAATCGGACTTCGTATGAGGAAGTTATGCCCATTTTGGTGCAGGGTGGTTGATGTAGTCCGAACCAGCGAATTCTTGATTTCAAATCATCCGTGCGACTCCGTCTTCAGCTCCAACTCTTCTATTCCATCTCCCATGTTCCTAAGCAACAAAATATCACTAGTATTCAGTAGCATCCCGTCCAAACAAATATTGACATAGTTGCTAAGGAAAGAATTAACCTCATGGTTCAAGCGACGGGCACGGGCACGGGTGATTCGTCCTAGTAACTGAATTGTAGGTGGAGGCTCCATGTGTGTATCATGTGAAGTGATGTCCTCATCAGACACTTTGAAACCTGTACTCATCATCATCATCCCTTTTGTTGAACCTTGTAGCTGGGTCCACCAAATCCGCTGAAATTGCCTTGAACCGACCATCGAGACATCGTTTTCACCCTATAAGTATCTGTCGTCCTCTGTCTTCTTCTCTACGCCTCCCGAGTTTAGAACTTTCTCTCACACTCAGATTTCTCCGCTAGTGCTCCTGCGACCGCCTCACCATCCTCGGCCATCCCACCTGTCACCGAACACTACTGAAATGGAGACCAATGTTCTCATCTCTAAGGTACACACTCATCATTTTTCTCTTGCTATTCCTTTTGAATCTTCACATCTTCTTGAGGCCTTACCTTTTCTATTTTTTCCGTTTTTTCTTTCTTTTATTCCATAGAACCTGAGGAGTCAGATCTTAGTCCCCATTGCTAACCATCCCTCATGGTTCTTTTTGGGCCCGATGGGCAATCCTGACCCTTTTGATATCATCAATGCCAAAACCCACCGGATCTCATTTAAAAATTCCCGGATGCTTCTTTTTGACTATAACTTGAGATTTAGAGCCTTTCCTTCTCCTCTGTCTGGCTGGAGGGATTGGTACCTCAGGGTATCGACATTTAATCACACCTTCTGGGATGAGATTGATATTGGTCACTACATCGACCTTTCTCTTACCGAACCCTATGAAAATGAACCGATGCTTGCCGCCGCTTGTTATTTTTGGTCCGATGCCTGTTGAGGGAAAATATTTCATCCTCCAAATATCAAGGAAGCCACAACATCAATACAAGCAGAAGAAACAAAGTCTGAAGTATTGATCTCCGAAGATCCTAAAGCATCAAGGCTTCGCTGTATTCGGAGCTCTCCACAGCGAATACCTCCATCAAGGCCCTGGCGTGACGAAGCCTTCCGGAGCCTCTTTACCCGAAGGGGTACCGCCAGCAAGGACATAAGGATTATCTTCTCACTAATTAGATTAGTCTTTTAGTCTTTTAACCCTATGAAGAATATTAATTAGTATCTTCTAAGTCGATTGTAATTAGAGGATAAAGGAGTCTTTTCCCAATGTATTCCGTCTATAAATACCCTTCTTCGCTCTGTAAATGGTATCAAATACTTAGATATTCAATACACACTTTGAACTATCTCAAGCTATTATCCTATTTGGAGGGTTGGAATAGTCTTCATAAATAGACACTCTGTTTGTTAATCTTTATAGTTCTTTAAACCTATTAGCGTAATCTTTTACACCAACAGTTGGCGCTGTCCGTGGGGGACCTAGTACAAAAACTTCGTTCTCTACCAATCCTTTCCTAGAGCCATGCCTCCCAAATGGAGCCTAGGCACTAGTCCTCTCCGGAGGTCTTCTCGGACCTCTGGGTTGAGGTCTTCGAACACCACCGAGGTCAGAGGACCCTCCGTGGTCCCCCTACCTCAAACTCCCAAAACGAATACTATTCCTCGAGCATACAAAGCCCCTCTTGCGGCTCCATTCGTGCTCCAAACTGATGGAGCCTCTCCTGCAGCTCCGTCCGTGCTCCGAACTAACTTCTTCAGTTCTCAAGACCCAGAAGTCCCCTTCAGAGGAAATGAAGACCGTCCTAATGACGTGGTGACTCAGATGGCTCATCTTTAGGCCAAAGTAGGAAGATGGAGGCAGTAAGCTGCCGACAGGCTTTGCCCTCAGGCTAGCCCTGTCATCCCGGAGGCGCCTCAAGATGACGACCCTATTTACTATCTCGAAGCCTCTAAGATTCAGAGAAGCACTAAGAATGCTTCTTTCAATGATGAATCTCTGCTACACCCAGACTTGCAAAGGGCGCACTTCGACCCCAAGTTCAGGACTTAGAAGTTAAGAAAGTACTCTAGAGAGGAAGACTCCAGAGAATTCTCCCGCTCTTATGCTCTAGCAATTGAAGCCAGCGGAGGGGTTTGAGACACAATGGCAAAGTGTTTCCCCCTTGCGCTCGAAGGAGTTGCTCTACGTTGGTTCTAGTCTTTGAAACCAGGATCGATTAAATCCTGGGAGCAGTTGAGGAAGAAGTTTGTGAGTAATTTCCAAGGGACCTTCATGCTCCCTATGTCTACCGGAAGTCTTTTTCAGGTGAAGCAGCAACCTAGAGAAACTCTGCGGCAATTTTTCAAGCGCTTCGCTCATACGAAGTCACAGATAAAGGGGCTATCTACATCGTCCATCATTGATGCGGCGCACAAAGGTGTCACAATTGCGGGCCTCCTCGACAAGCTTCATCGGAAGCATATATCTTTGATAGCGCAACTGATAACCTACTTCGAGCAATATGCCAAGTCCGAAGAAGGATGGCTTCGAAGAACTACTTCGTCCTCATTGACCTTCCTTCAAGAAGTCAAGATTGAGTCGAAGTCCCCAAGTTCTTCACAAGTCTCTATCTTCGAGAATAATCACAATGATAGTCGAAGAGGGCGAAAACATCATCGTTCCGAGGTCTTAAACATTAACCCTTCTACTCTGAATTTGCCTCCTAAGTATCCGCAAGCTCAGGGAAGCAAGGTCAGCGGTGGGAGGCCGCTAGGGAAGCTGGCTAGCCGAGGCCAGGCCTTCTTCTGCTGTGTACATGGCGAAAACCGAAGGCATGCTACCGATGCATGTATGTCCATATTAGCTCTACGGAGAGAGTATCTCGAGAGGAGCTCTAGTCGAGGCACTACGGACCGGGCACCTCCCACGACACGTCCGGAGCCGGTGCAAACTGTTAGATGTGTGGACAACTACGAAGTCCCAAGACAGCCTTTGGTGGCCAGAGTTATGCCACCCCCAAAGCAAGAGGACAATCAATACCGCGGTAAACGGGTAGTCCTCCCCATTTTCGGAGGAGGGACCCTGGGCGGCATGTCGAAGCGCCGGTGAAGAGAGTATGTCCACGCAGTAGGGCATATTGGGACCTCCTTGTCGGCTGCTAAAATGGCCGAGTGGTCTCACGTGCCCATATCCTTTGCCGTAGCTCATGCGGCTGGTATTAAATTCCCTCACGCGGACCCTCTTGTTATTACGGTTGACATTGCTAGAACAGAGGTCCGGAGAGTCTTGGTTGATGGTAGAAGCTCCGCAGATAGTATCTTCATCTCGGCCATCGATCAATTGTGCATCCCGCAGAGGCATTTACTTCCAGCAGCTCGTCTGCTTCAAGGCTTCACAGGTCCTCCTCTTGATGACCTCGGCCAAATAGGCCTCGAGGTCGCCTTCGAAGAGAGGCTCCTAGCTAGATCGGAGGAGGTGATTTTTGATGTCGTTGACGCCCCTTACGCTTTATAATGTTATATTTGGAAGGGGAATGCTAAATCAATTCGGAGATGTGGCGCATCACAATTATTTGTGCCTGAAAATGCCTACGCAAGGAGTACTTGCAGTCCTCGGTGACCAAGCTGCGGCGTGGAGGGCGGAGTATGGCCATGTTCCACCTCTTGATCCTAGGTAGATAAATAATGTACAAGTTCATTCGGAGGATGCCTCCTTGTCAGGTGATCCTTCAAAGATATCCTCCCTCAAGCCAAGCCCCGAAGGTGAAATTATAACGAAGATAATTGTCAAGGACGACAAAGACTATCCCATCCAGTTTGGCAAGGAACTGCCGCCGGAAATGTCCACTTCACTAGAAGAAGTAGTTAAAGAAAATCTAGATGTCTTTGCCTGGTTTGACGAAGATATTCCTAGAGTCAACCGAAGAATTATCAAGCACAACTTACTCGTCATCCCAAGGGTTCAACCTGTTCGCCAGGGGCTCCGCAAATTGTCGACAAAAGGGCGGACCATGCCAAAGTGGAGGTGGAAAAGTTATTGAAGGCCGGGATCATTAGAGAGGTGGCCCGCACAGAGTGGTTAGATAACCCCGTCTTTTTCAAGAAAAAGGCCTCCGGCAGGTGGCGCATGTGCATTGACTTCACATCCCTAAATAAAGCATGCCCACGTGACCCCTACCCCATGCCCTGCATTGATCAACTCGTCGACTCCACTGCCAGCTCTGAGCTTTTAAGCTTCCTCGATGCGTACTCTGGATATCATCAAATATGGTTAAAACGCGAAGACGAAGCCAATACAAGCTTTATAACTCTTTCGGGAGTCTTTTGATATGTCAGAATTCCCTTGGGCTTGAGAAATGTCGGGGCAACTTTTTCAAGATTAATTGCTAAGGCTCTAGGTCACCAGATAGGTCACAATGTCGAGTTCTATATGGATGACATTGTAATAGAGTGCTTTAAAGCACCAACATAGTATAGACTTAGCAGAAACTTTTGAGAGCTTATGAGCATGTGGAGTTCACCTCAACCTCGAAAAATGTATCTTCGGGGCTCAAGCTAGAAAATTATTAGGGTACTTAGTTTTGAGCAGAGGGATCGAAGCTAGCCTAACACAGATAAGTGCATTGCAAAGGATGGCTCCGCCGGAAAATTTAAAGTAGGTCCAGAAGCTCACCGGACGCCTCGCGGCCCTTAGCAAATTTTTGAAAAGGTCCATAGAGCGGGGCCTCCTGATATTCAAAGCCTTAAAAGGGTCCGAAGATTTTTCCTAGACACCAGAGTGCCAGAAGAGTTTCGATGAAATCAAGGACTATCTCGGCAATCTTGCAACACTCACTGTGCCCCTTGCAGATGAAACTCTTCTTCTCTATCTTGCAGCCACAGGCTCCACTGTCAGTGCAGTCCTTATTCGAGAAGTGGATTTCAACAGAAAGTTGGTACAGAATCTGATATACTTCATATTAGAAGCTTTATCCGGAGCCAAAACTCGGTACTCCGAGCTTGAGAAATTTACCTATGCCCTAGTAATGGCTTCAAGGAAATCATGACATTATTTTTTGGCACATAATGTAATTGTACCAACTTCTTATCCTCTTGGAGATATGCTCCGAAGCAAGGATTCTATGGGGAGAATTGGAAAGTGGGCCATTGAGCTAGCCCCCTTTGGTATCTCTTTCATAGCAAGAACAACAATCAAGTCACAAGTGGTGGCTAATTTCGTAGCAGAATGGACGCCGTCTGTAGTATGGGCTCTGGAAGAATCAAATGAAGGCATATGGACCATATACTTTGATGGAGCTTTTCAAGCATCCAGAGCAGGCGCCGGAGCAGTCATTATTTTGCCTTCAGGTCAGAAAGCAATGTACTCTGCAAGGCTTAACTTTAAGTCCACCAATAATATTGCGGAGTACGAAGAGATTTTGCAGGGGTTTCGCAAGGTGCATGCCCTTGGTGCTACAAGAGTGGTCATAAAACAGACTCCTAGATTGTAGCAGGGCACGTTGATAAAAGCGTTCAAGTTTGGCACCCAAAACTTGCTAAATATTTGGAAGAAATCCGCAAGACCGAAGCAACATTTAAAGGGATTTCTGTCCAGAGCATTCCATGAGTCGATAACTTGCAAGCAGACATCTTGGCAAAAGCTGCAGTCGGAGCCCTAGACATCCCGGAAGGGGCTTTTTATGAAGAGCTTGCCTTCCCTTTCGTGCCACAACTCCCTCATGCGAAGGTCCTTTGCATACCATGTACCGATTGACAGAGTCCAATTATGGATTTATTGCAAGACGAAGCCAATTTGCCCAAAGGCCCAAAGCTATCAAGATTACAGTTAAGGGTCCGGAACTATCATATTGTCAACAGTATTTTATATAAGGTCAGAATCTGTTCTCCCCTGCTCCGATGTATTTCCCAAGCCGAAGGCCAAGACATATTCCGAGAAATTCATGAAGGCCTTTGTGGTAGCCATCTTACCCCTCGAGCTTTAGTATGCAAAACACTTCGCTAGGGGCTCTATTGGCCTACAATAGTAGCTGATGCGGAGGCTTTAGTCTGCACTTGCCAGGGTTGTCAATGGATGGGAAGACAGAGCTATCGTCCACCAACACCTCTTCAAGTTATCACTCAGGTGTGGCTAATGACCCGGTGGGGGATGGACCTTATTGGCCCCTTCCCAATGACAAAAGGCAACCTAAAATTTGTTGTGGTAGCGATTGAGTATTTATCTAAGTGGGTCGAAGCCGAACCCCTCACCGCTATCACTTCCAAGAATGTGCAAAAATTTTTCAGACAAAATATTATTTGCAGATTTGGACTGCCTAGGCAGCTGACAATTGACAATGGCACTCAGTTCGATGTCGAACCTTTCAGAGAGTTCCATGAAGGTCTTGGTAGTCAAATGTTCTTTGCAACTGTCCATCATCCCCAATCCAACAGAGCCATCGAGCGAGCTAATGGTAATAGTTTGTCAGGCCTGAATCGAAGAATAGTAGGATTAGCGAAGGGGCTATGGACCGAAGAACTTCCGAAGATTTTTTGGTCCATTCAGTCCACTCAAGCAAGGTCCACAGGGTTCACCCCTTTTAGGTTACTATTCGGAGATGAAGCCATGACACCGACGGAGCTCAAGGGAGGATCCCTCCACACCATCGAACCTGAGCTGGACAATAAAAGACAGACTTCACTGGACTTAACTAAAGAAACAAGGCTTCGGGCTGTTGCTAACCTAATGAAGTATCAACATCAGACGAAGACTTGGTATGACCCGAAAATAAAGCTTAACAAACTTAAGCCGGACCATTTAGTATTGCGAAGCATTATTGCTCTAGGGAAATTAGGAAATATATGGGAAGGACCATACATCATCCTGTGTTCGGGACACCCTGAATCTTTTAAATTAGCCAATTTATAAGGCGAGGAATTAAAGCATGCATGGCATGCGGAGCACCTTGAATGATACTTCGCTTAGGGGCTCCTTGTAATGATTTGTAAACACCTTTCTAAATTAATAAAGCTTATGATTCGAATAATGCATGCTTCTCAAGATGATTCCAACCCCTAGTGGACACACTTGAGGGACGGAGCTGATTGCAGAGGTAAGTATTATTCATTCGAACCCAATCAACGGACTTCGAGCCACAGACTCAAAGTATCCGTCATGGTGGGAAAGTACCATGAAAAATGTATTCCGAGCCACCGGCTTGGAAGCATCCGTAAAAAGAGTCCAAGGAGACCAAATTATACAGATTCCGAGCCATCAGCTTGAAAGCATCCATAAAAAGAGTAAGAGGAGACGATGAAAAACGGATTCCGATCCACCGGCTTGAAAGCATCCGTAAAAAGAGTCCAAGGAGACCAAATTATACGAATTCAGAGCCATCGGCTTGAAAGCATCCGTAAAAGAGTCCGAAGCGACCAGAATAATCAGATTCCAATACATCCGAAAAGAGTACTAAGCTACCATTTACAGACTCCAGACCTATGGGTTCGAAGAGACCTATGAGGTCCGTAACGACCATCTACTCGAATTTCAAACCATTCCAAATTCTTATTCAATACAATAAGGGGCTCTGAGCCTCCAAAACCAAAAACTATTGAAATTGTACTCTTAGCAGACATTAAAATCGTTGTGCGTAACCATCTTTGCTTGAAAATCGAAGGTGCTCACCCTCAAAGAGGGGCTAGGAGGTAAAGAGACAATTTCAAAACATTTCAACTTATATTACTCAATAAATTATATTACACTATGAAAAATCAGTGTCTAAGCCAAGAAGAAAGCGAAGACCCCTTCGGTCCCTAGAGCTAGACTGGGAGTTAACTCGACTTTGAAGGCGACTTGTCCTAGAGCCCAAAGTCTACAGAACCTTGCGTTTAATATGCTTCCCCTTCTTTGAAGCCCGGAAGTCTCTTTGTTCTTGTTGAAGCTCAGCCTAGGTCCGAAGTCGTTCGGGGCTAGTCGTCGCTTGATCTTCGCTAGACCACTCTTCTTCGGACCAGTCAACGTCCTCCAAAGATAAAGATGCTATATTTATAACTTCTTTTTCCCCTTCTCCTCCTTAATATAAGCCAATATTTCTTTACAGATTTTGGGTATAACCTCTCCATGGCTCCCTCGAGGAATTGAAAATCGAGGACGTCTGTGAGGCCTTAAGGCTTTGAAGGTAGCCCACTGTTGTTGGAGCCCTTAGTTAACCTCTAATACTTAGAGTTCATCATCCAAAAAGGTCAAAAACCCTAAAAACATTTCCAAATAAGTCTTTTTATTCCAAAGAAATACACAAACATGAGTTTTTACATAATGGAACCCTAAGGAGAACTAGACCTTCGGGTCCGAAGGAGGCTTGCTGGTCGAAGGCAGCGTCCGCGCTTGCTTTTGATGATGGCCTTCATCGCTCCACGCCTTCACAGCTGACCGACCTTTAGCTCTCCCAGATGGCTGAAAAGCTTCCCAAGCTGCGACCACGTCAGGCGAAGTGGTCAATAGTTGGTCACCGCCAAAGCTAGCGGGGGCTGCTCCGGGCTCGGCGAAACAGAAAGTCCAATGTCCTTGAAGTAGCGAAGTACATCGAGAGCGGCTACTTGGCTAGAGATCTCTCCATAACGAGTACCCGAAGTCTTCATCGTCTTCGCTGCTGCTTGGATCATCTTCATTTTCCATAGTAAGGTATCGTTGGCCGACGATGAGGAGGTGCAAGAAGTCCCAAAATACTCTAGGACACCTCGAATGACGTCCATGGTTTCGGAGGTCACGTTGTCACACTTCATTTTCTCCACGGCCAAGGCCTCGCTCGAGACCTTCATGTCACGGATTAAAGTGGAGAGCTCAGTTGTCTTCGTCATAAGGACAGTTTTCTGCCCAAACAACTTCCTCGCATCTTCAGCCAAGCATTGACGCTCATACCAAAGCTTTACAAGCTTGGCTCCAGAGGCGGCTTGCTCCTTTCGAAGCCTTTAGACTTCGGTTCGGAGGACCACCCGTTCAGCCTCAAGCTCCTCCTTCGCAGCATCCAGCTTTGCTTTGGCGCTCCGCTCTGCATGAGCCATCTCCTATAAGCTCAAAGCTCGGTTCTCGGAGTCAGTGAGACTCCCTTGGAGAGCCGTCACCTTCTCCTTGAGCCGGTTGCACTCCCGCTCATTGGAAACAACATCTGCACGAGCTAGAACAACATGCTAGAAAGTAAAAGAAAAGTAATGTAAGTATGTCATATATATGCTTTAGATAAAACTGACTTTTGTAGGTGCTTCGTACCTGGTAAGCTGCCCATTCGAGGGCGGCATCGAGCTCCGACCCTTCGGCCTCGCCAAGGATGGAGACCAATTCAGTCTCCCCAACTTCACGACTAGCCCGAGCCAGAGGCTCTAACAAAGCCCAAAGCCCTATCCTCCTTTCAAGAAAAGGGGCCAGGAGTGGGAGCCTTGTCAAGGCGCTCCGATCGTTGTCGCTGGGAGAAGGGCTAGAGCGCAGTGAAGCATCTTCGGAGGCCTCTATCGACTGGCCTCCATCAGTCGACTCCGATGAAGTCCACCCTGGAGCAGGAGCAGGCATTGGCCAACCATTGCCTTTGCCCTTTCCAGGGCCTGTCGCTTGCTTCGGAACCACCTCCGGTGCTGGAACTACCTCCTGCGCCGTAGTCGGTAGCGGCACCAAAGCTGCCTCATGCTCCGGACCACCTCCGTAGCCGGGATCACCTCTGCCAGAGCTGATTTTGTGAAACCCAAGGTATATGATATTAGGAAAGAGAATTTATCTCCAGTCGAGGCTTACCTCCGGCACCTTGTTACTGGGTGAGCACCGGACTGCTCGGAGGTTCAAACATTTAGCCAAAGTCCTCTTGGGTCAGTTCGACGATCCAAAAGTGTGCAGATACTTAGGGACAAGTCTAAGCGTAACACAACACTGAAGTCATGTTCCGACTGAGAAACCATTTTGAAGAACATGAGTTTGATACTCAAGATGTGATGAGTGATTGTCAATGGAAGTCAAAGGAAGAGACATGAAGACCTGCCGTATCTAGGGCGCGTGTGACTCAGGTACACGGGCAGCGAGTGATAGCCGGGCAGAGGAGCCGCGGAGTCGGACTAGCCCAATCCGGGTACATGGGCTAGGAGCGACAGATGATCCACTGGTCTATTGACTGGGTTTGACTTAGGTACACGGGTGGCGAGCGATTGCCGGGCTGAGGAAGCTGCGGGGTCGGGTCGGCCCAATCCGGGTACCCGGTGCGAAGACGGTGGACGCTTTGTCAGTTTCGGCACAAAACTGACAACCTATGATTATTTTGTTTTTAGGATATTAAAATTTAGTTTTTAAGTCCAGAATATTTTTATTTGAGTCAGGTGATTTTTTAAGAATATTTTAGTAATTTTTGGAATTTATTTTAGAGTCAGTGTTAATTTACCCTAGGGGTAAATTAGTCTTTTCATGTATTAGGAGTCGCCTATAAATAGGCCCCTACCCCCATGGGGATAGGATGACTGTTTCTAATAGATCAATCTACAGTCCATTTTCGTTTTCCACCGAAAATATTTCGATCTGCAAATTTCTTCGACGCCTGATCGTTCCTCTCCGGGAAACTTTTTTCTTCGGCGGCTCTTCCCAGTGAAGCATCGCACGCGACTGCCTTGGAAACAGCGCGTGGGACCCACTAGGCTAATTAGATGCGGCTAGCTACAACTAGTGCCGCAAGCTAGCTAGCTGGCTCCACGCCTAGAAGCACGTGTTTTCCTGCGTACTGTTTCTAGCATTGCAAACGACAGCCAAATTGTTTATTTGCGAGCATTCGGTCAGCCAAAATTCCATTTGGGCGCTGTAGTCCAGCACGCCGCAGCGCAGGTTTTCAGAGGAATTTTTTTTCTCCGGGCAGCAGCACATGCTGGCGGCACGACAACCAAGGCGATAGACAAGAGACTGTAGCTCCTATTCAGCGGTGGTGTGAACGTCCACGACACGGCAGGACTTTGGCATTTTTCTGCCACAACGAGACGCACAGTCTTGACAGAAACAATGCTCTGGCCGGCGTGCACACGAGATCTACGACGAGTGGCAGCAGTTTTCGGTGAAGGATTTTCTGCGCGTGGTGATGGCATGCAGTTAAGTAGATTTAATCTCCTATTTTTTAGGTAGACTAATTTAGTTAATAATTTCATATTTATCTGTTTTTAATTAAAAAATTAATCTCGTAGTTAAATTTTTAATCTATTAAATTCTTCTTAGTTATCTCGTATTATTTTTTATCTGTTTAATATGCTCATATAAAAAGAAAAGAAAAATTTATTAGTCGCAGTTATATTTTTCTAGTTTTACCTGCAATATTTTCGGTTTAATTCTGAATTAATTTTTAAATGATCCATGTTTTATTCATTTGATTAGTATTTTACTTCTAGACTGAAATATTACTATTTCGAGATTTAACATTTCAATTAAGACATCAGTCATTTTTAGACTAGACAACCTTAGGTCCAATAATTTGCTTTGCTAATATTAATTTATCTGGTTAAGTTTGTTTGTGTGTTGGGATAAGGATATAGTTTAGCAAGAATTTTTTAGGCGCCCATTCACCCCTCTCTGGTCGTTACTTTCGGTCCTACACCGACTACCCTTAACAATGGCAAGGGAGGGGGGGTGGAGTCACCACGTAATCAGATCACACAGAAATAATCCAATTAGCCGAAAGAAATATATTAAATAAAATAAATCAGCAAGCTGATTGGAGCCTGACTGATTCAAAGTATACCGTGCGAAGGGTATCGCCGAATGGTACCTTCGGTGTCCGGTACAAAGGGTCTCACCGAAGGCAGGCTCTAAACAGATCTCGATGTGACAATCACCTCTGAACAGCGGGGTTCGGTGCGAAGTCTCTAACATGACAAAAATATTCCAACGCAACACACTAGCGTGACTTCGTCTAGCGCGGGGTGCAAACGTGGTGAAGCCTGTCTTGACGAAGCCTGTTGTGGGGCGTGCTGGCGCGCGGGACTTGGTCAAACCGAAAATAGCATGACGGTCTAGCATGGGTAGTCGAAGCAGTATCCCCACTGAGGGGTGTTTTTGCAGCCTCCAAAACCAGTCTCTTGGATCTAGACACCTCCGGCGAAGTGGCTCTGAACGTGAAAACCTGCAATAGAACAGAGATCAAGTGCCAATTCGGCCTAGGGACCAAATCTGCTAAGTGTTGTAGTAGGGGATCGAAGGTAGCGATCTGTTATGTAGATTAACAGATACTTCATAGGCGAATTAACAAGGCGATAGCAATCTGTTACGTCGATTAATGGGTACTTCAAGAGTGAAGTAACAAGGATTACCACTGTTTCGACGTGGCCGACGGAGGGCTTCCAGGCAAACCCACGAAGGTTGCAGAAAGGTAAATAAAAGTAAAGGTACGGTTCAAAGCAAGGGATTTGTGATTGATTTGTGCTAGGGGGCTTAATGAACCAGCCTCACCCCTATATTTATAGGGGCTAGTCTTCTAATATCTAATCTTAATCTGGTAGGATTTGGACTAATCACGTATAGGGATAAAATTAACCAGAATCAGACTCAAACTCTATCTCTAGAAGCTTCGGCGAAGCCTGCTCTTAGGGCCAAGCTTCGGCGAGGCAGGCCTCCGAAGGCCTTCGGGCCGAAGGTGGCAGGCCTGCTAGAAAGGCTTCCGAAGCCCATAGCTTAATGGGCCTTCGGCCCTGTAGGGCTTCGGCCCGATCCAGGACATGTGTATTTTTGGCCCAAATTAGCAAAATTGATATTTTGACAATCTTGACCATTTAATGCCATTTTTTTCTATCAACACATGCCCCCCTGCCTTTTAGTGAACTAAGTGAATTAAAAGCATGACAAGCTAAGAACGATACCTTCCATATCGGTCTCTCGACACCTTCAAGCAGTTTACCACCCACTCGGGAAATACTTTTTCATGTACCTACCATTCAAAGCTCTTCGAAACCGCTCTCCTTGTAGAGATTCCAGCACATATGAATTACCCTGAGTGATTTCAGCTATTTTGAAAGGGCCTTCCCAACTAGGTGACCACTTACCAAATTTGAGACTCTTAGTGCCTAAGGGCAAAATCGTCTTCCAAACCAAGTCACCAACTTGAAATGATTTTGGTTTAACTTTCTTGTTGTTGGCTCTAGCTACTCTCCTCTTGTCTATCTCTATAGATTCTAAAGCCCTTAGCCTCTTATCGGTCACTTCTTCTAAATTGTCTTTCAAAAGAGTATCATATTCATCGACCAATAAGTCTTCTTGCTTTAGAACTCTTAAAGAGCCAAGATCCACTTCTATAGGTAGAATGGCCTCTTGCCCACATACTAGCTCATATGGACTAACTTTGGTAGCACCGTGCTTCGCAATTCTACAAGCCCATAGCGCCTCGGAAAGCACTTCATGCCACCTCTTAGGGAACTCTTCGATTTTCCTCTTAATGAGCTTAATCACAATTTTATTACTAGACTCAGCCTGACCATTAGCCTAAGCATGATATGTGTAATGCCCCGATTTAATAAAACCGATAATTTATTGAAATTCCATAGAAAATCAATAAATACAAGACGTTCATCACACGACCGCGTACAATACGCCAATCAAAAATGGCTCGTAGACCATATTATTACAAAAGAGTTAAAACAAAGAGAAACTATTAAAACAAATTTCCTAGATGAACGCCTTCTTCCAGTCTCATGCCTTGACTGGGTCGCTACTCCAGACCGTCACCCTCCTCGTAGTAGTCTGCCTCTAGTGGTGTAAGTCAACGGGGGTGAGTACAATCGTACTCAGCAATCCACCGGATGCAAGTATAATGCAGAGTAATAACAAAGAAGGTAGTGTCTATTTTTGCAGAAAAACATATTTGTAAAGCATTTAATGTAAGCAGGTTATTAGTACATAAAATTAAACATGTGTAATGCATCATCTTCAACTCGAGGGGTACAGTCAGCCCACCCTCGCTCAACAGTCCTTACATGCCATGAATAACACAAACATTCAAGCAATAGTAAACTAACTACGAGAAGTCACACAACCCGCCCTTGACCGTGGGCTCGGCTTTTCGAAAAGATTTAAACTCTGATCAGAGGGTACTACTGTACCCACAAGGCACACACTCATCCCATACACCAAAGTGTAATAAGATGACCCATACCACGGGAACTCATGCCAAAACCTTTAGTATGGAACGCCCCAATTCGATAACACCCTCTTATAGGTTTCATATGGTGCCCCAGTCACTTCGGGCCAACACCATACCCCCCTTGAGCCACGTCAGTACAAGTCACCCGCAGGTTGCCCCTTGCCCCCTCCACTATGGCGCATCAAGTTGGTTTGTTCCATACCTCCAATTAGGACTTACCCATTAGACTTGTGGTTAGTACGGAAGTGTTTTGCAACAGATCCCGTAGACCGGTCCTTATAGTGCCCCGGGTGCGACCAACCAATTCCCGAGATTGCACCCGGAACCCACCATACTTATAACTTAGCCAACTCCAACAGAAATCCAGAGACGAGAATAATGGGGAAAATCATATAGCAGAATCTATCTATCTACGACTCATTCTTTTATCCTATAGCAGTTGTGTCGGTACATTGGACACTAGCTAATATAATATTGTGGAGTGACAAGGAATTTAGGCTCAATAAGCATGGCTTGGGTTTACACACAAGGACGGGGATCTAATAAATATAATTTAGGGCTTGAGATTGGACTAATGCAATATTATCCTATGAATTATAGTGATAATTTATTAAAACATGGGCTCAATTATGATCAAAATGGGGGTTGTGACTTGCCTTGATCCGCAAACGGTGAAGGTTAAACCTTGGGGTAAAACTCTGGATCCTCGATGGCGTCGTAGTCTTCTCAACACGCAAAACAATTACAATAAACAATTAAAATAAATAAAATAAGCAGTACAAACATTTCAATTAAATTAGTTCAAGTTGTAGAGAATTAAAAGAGGGAATTTACGGAATTTCAATGGATTGATTTGGAGTTCAAACGGAAAGGATATGAATTTTAGAAGTTCATATTCATTCACATGAAATGATATAACCCTAAAAAGAAAAGAAATAATCACGAGATTATTCCTTCGGATTAAATGAGATGGTCGACATGTGATCAACATGCTCACTTAGATAAAATAGAAAGATTAAACTTGAGTTGAGATAAGGGTAGATCGACGGGTTATGATTCGATTGAAAACAAGGAATGGTTGAATTGATTGTGTTGCTCGATTAGAAACAAAAGGGTACATATGGATTTAGTCGAACGATTTGAATAGGTTGCGACCATTGGACAACCTAGTCCATTCAAGAGGCGTTCGACTAAAGGTATGCGTAAGGGCTTAACCGATCGAGCCTTAGCGACCATGTCAATGGGTTTATATTAAATCAATGAGACTCGATGAGGGATGGTAACGAACGACTACGAACAACCGACGATCGGTGACGACCATCGATGAACGTCGCAAGTCCGATGACCAAACATCAATCAAGTCGTAATCGATGGATTAGATCAAAATAAAGGAGAGAAAGGTGGCATTCAACCATTATGATTGACGATGAATGACGATGGATATTAACTCCGATATAAGAAACGAAATGACGATGAACTACGTCTCATGGCAAATGCAACATCTGGGACGGAACACATGGGAATGAAGTGGAACACCGGATGCTTTAGAGATAAAGAGAACTATTTTCAAGGTTAGTTGGATGCGGAACATAGGTACAATACAAATAGAAGTCAATCGGGGATAAATCAACGAAAATAGCTCAACATGAATTTAGATCATAAATAATGATGAAATAAATTAGATCGGAATGGAACCACTGGGTTAAATAAATTAG
Source organism: Zizania palustris (assembly GCA_019279435.1). Taxonomy (NCBI): domain Eukaryota; kingdom Viridiplantae; phylum Streptophyta; class Magnoliopsida; order Poales; family Poaceae; genus Zizania; species Zizania palustris. Next base: position 9,318,190 of record JAAALK010000085.1, read on the forward strand.
AATGGAGTCGCCGGATTTATAGATTGGAATTAATTATCACAAATACATGGGTATGATAAATCAAGATAGTAATTATTTAATTGATGATGATTGATTTAATCTTTGATGAAGTAACAAACAAATTTAAACAAATAGATATAACAATACGATGATGAACGTACTGGAATAAAATGATATAACAAATTAATTGAATGGCGATGGACGACCAAGATTTAATGAAAATCCTATGGCTAAGATTAAAATAGATCAAAACGGGATCATCGGGTTTTGATAATGATATTTTCAGATCAATATTAATTAATAGTTGAAACGTATCGATGAACAAGATGACATAGTGGAATAGAAACAATTATGATGCGATAATTAGACATGGAACAATTTAATTGATAGGAGTAAGTGAATCAAAAGAAAATGTGTCCTCACCAGGAGGGAACAAGAGACGATGATGCGGAGTATCGGCTTGATGCTGTACAATGGATGGCGGCTTGCCGGATGAGCGGTGCGGCGTGGTGGCGACGACGCTCAGCGGAGGCAGCAGGGAAGAGGAGAGGGTCTGCGATGGAGGAAGTGGGAGAGGTGTGGGCTTGTGGAGGAGAAGAGGGAAGAGGACATGGCTTTTATAGAGGGAGGAGGCACCTGGATAAATGAAAGCTGCAGACATAAGATGGAAAGGCATGTGTAGAAGTAAAGAGAGGAAGAATAAAGGAAAGAGGAAGAAAGGAAATAGAAGGAGAAGAAGGAAGGAGGGGGTGCGGCTAGGAAAGAAAGGGAAGGGAGAGAGAAGGAAAGAGAAAATAAAGGAAGAAAGAGAAGAAAAAAGGAAAGGAAGAAAGAGAAGAGGGAAAGAGAAAAAAAGGAAAGAGAAGAAGTGTGCGTGCGTATGCACTCAGCGAGGAAAAAAGAAAGGGAGAGGGAAGAAAAGAGAAAGAAGGAGAAAGGGAAAAGGAGGAAAGAGAAAAAGGGAAAAAAGGAATGAAAAGAAAAGGAAAGGAGGAAAAAATGAGAATATTTTTTTCTAAAATTTCAAATTTGGATTTTTAAGAAAAAGTGAAAAGTTTTTGGAAAGTTTGAAATTTAAAATAAATTTAGAAATTTTGTATTAAAAATAAATAGCGCACGGATAAACGGTGGTTTGGAAAATCAACAAATTTTGTATTCACGTCGAAATTAGAAATTTCGAACATGAACAGAAAACTAATGTTTTTAATTCATTTTTGGGAATTCAAAAATAAATTTTAAAGTGATTTTTAATGGAATTTAAACACGCAGTTAAAATGGGATTTTAATTTCGCGACCGAAAATAGAATGTTGATTCCTCCGGATTTTTGATTGGGAAAAGATATAGATAGTCGGAAATGATGATTCAAATTCGATTGGAAGGAGGGTGATTTAATCACTTTTTCAATCAAAGTTATTTATTGAAATATTATGTATTACTATTCTAGTTACAAAAATCCTTAATAAAAACCTAAATTTATTTGAGGCGGGAGAAATTTACTTGAAATTTCTCTAGCCGAATTTTATTTGGTCTTATATTATTTTTAATTGAAATGATTTATCATATATTTTATTCACACAACATTCTTGTTGAAATATATTTTATTAATTAGTGTTACAGTCTTACGATGAAATGATATTGATTATATTTAATTCCTTTGTGCCAGAAATTCTGGAAAATTTTTGGGACGCAATTTAAGGCTAGGAGATTTTTGGGAAAAATACACTAGCTGCGATTTATGAAACTTTAAGCTCGTATTTTAGGTTTCTATTTATCAATTTATACTGAATTATTTTCTTGAAATTTATTTATTAATTACTTTATTTTATTTTTAACACCTGACGAAAATCAGGGCGTTACAATATGGTGAAGAGTTTATCAACTTGATACCATAAAATTCGGCAAAGTCTCTCACTTCTTTAGAAACAAATGAAGTACCTTGATCTATAGTGAGAGTTTGGGGAATATCAAATCTATGTATAATGTGCTTCAAGATAAAATCAATTACCTCATTGTGAGTCATATTCTTGAGAGGCATGACTTCAGTCCATTTGGTGAAGTAGTCCGTTGCCATCAACATGAACCGATGTATAATGTGCTTCAAGATAAAATCAGTTACCTCATTGTGAGTCATATTCTTGAGAGGCATGACTTCAGTCCATTTGGTGAAGTAGTCCGTTGCCATCAACATGAACCGATGCCCTTTTGAAGGAGGATAAACTTGGCCGATGAAGTCTAAACCCCAACCTCGGAACAATCATGGCTTGATAATAGGGTTAAGTAATGAAGCAAGAGGTAGTTGAATATTACCAAACTTGTGACACCCTTCGCACCCTCTATAATATCTAAAACAATCCTCAGTCATAGTCGGTCAGTAGAAACCTGCTCTTTTGAGCATCCAACTCATTTTTCGGGCCGACTGATGAGTGCCACAAAGCCCTTCATGGATCTCTCCCGTAGATACTTTGGACTGTTCATCGTCTAAACACTTTAAAAGTACTCCATCAATAGTTTGGTGATACAATACATCATCTAGCAACAGAAATTTGAATGCTTGTCGCCGAACTCTCCGATCAACCCTTTGACTGGGATTTCTCAAATACTGGACGATTGGAATTCTCCAATCATCCTTACGACATCCGGAGGGTTTGCTAACTCCTTTCATGAAGTGATTTCTACATTGCTAACTTCGGAGTGCCCCCGAGCCTTTCCCATATTTGTCGAAGACTGACTGGATCGGCCGTGCGGAGCCGATTAGACCAAAGCCTCCTGCCGGAGGGGTCCAGGTTCCTAAAGACCTCTGTTATTCAACAGGCTTCGGCGCAGGGGGTCCGTCGTGCAAGGGCCTTCGGCGGATGGAGTGCTCCGGCACGAGGCTTCCAACACGTGACACCCTCAGGGGGCCGGAGAGGGTCCGACCCATAGGGTTCATCAGACCTCACGCATGCTTGAAGCTTCTGACTTCGGTAGTGAGACCAAGCATTAGTTTTTCCTATACAGAAAATTTTCCTCTCCTGACTTGATAGCTAGATGCTTGTTGAGCCAAACCATTTGCAATTGAATTGGCTTCCCTTGACACGCGAGAAATTTTGAAGTCGTCGAAAGTAGCAACTATGTCTAAACATTTATCCAAGTAACTATTTAGCAAGCCATTAAAGCATTGAGGACTTTTAGCTACTTGTTGCACTACTAATAGAGAATCACCATATGCATGGACATGCTTAGCACCCATAGATTCTATCAATTCAAGTCCTAGCAATAAAGCTTCATATTTAGCTTGGTTATTGGTAGAAGGAAACTCTAAACAGGCCGAGGTTTCGTAATTGCAAACCATTAGGTGATGTGAGGACTACCCCGATACCTTGGCCATTCTTACAAGTTGAACCATCAAAATAAAGTTTCCATGGTACTACTTCAACTAGAGCAACATCATTACCCCAATTGACATCTACGTGGTGATCAACTATAAAATTAGCAACAATTTGGCCTTTCATAGCCCTGAGAGGTTCATAAGCCAAATCGTACTCAATCAAAGCATAAGCCCACTTTCTGATTCTTCCACTTAGAATCGGCTTTTGCAACATGTATTTTATAACATCATTTTGGCAAGCGACAATACATGTAGTAGGGAGAATATAGTGGCGTAATTTAGTACATGCGTAATAAAGTGAAAAACATAAAAGCTCCACAAACACGTACCTGGTCTTGGCGTCCAGCACAGACGATGGCTCAAGAATGTGATGATGTACTCTCTTCCCTCCACCTCCTGGGTTAGCATGACTCCTATCATGCTATCTTCTATAGCGATGTATAGCTGAAAGGGGATTCCGGCCTTTGGTGCTCTTACTACGGGCGGTGATGACAAGCACTCTTTAATATTTTCAAAGGCGTTTTGCTAACTTGTCCCCCAAGTGAACTCAACTTCATTCTTTAGCCGGAGTATAAGGACAAAGGCATCAATCTTGCCAGACAAGTTAGATATAAAGCGACACAAATAATTCATCTTGCCTAGCAACTTTTGCACATAGATATAAAGTGACACAAATAATTCATCTTGCCTAGCAACTTTTGCACATCTTTCTTGCATATCGGCGCTGCAAAGTTTCTAATCTATTCAAGCCTCTTAGGATCAATTTCTATACCTCTTTCATGAATCATGAATCCTAAGAACTTGCCTGCCGACACGCCAAACGCACATTGAGCGGGTTCATTTTCAAGCCATACTATCACATCCTATCAAAACAACTTTCAAATCGGCTAAGTGGTTTCCCATAGCGTCCGATTTGACTACAACATCATCAATGTATACTTCTAACATAACTCCCAGCAAGTCATGAAAGATAAAGTTCATAGCACGTTGATATGTAGCGCCATCATTCTTTAACCCCAAAGTCATAACGACCCACTCAACAAGCCGACAAAACCAGGGCATCGAAAGTCTGTCTTATAGACATCCTCTTCGGCCATAAAAATCTGATTATAACCAGCGTTGCCATCAAGAAAACTTAGTACCTTGTGTCCCGAAGCATCGTTGATTAGCATGTCGGCTATTGGCATGGGATACCCATCCTTTGGAGTGGCCTTGTTTAGATCCCTGAAATCCATATAAACTCATATTTTGCCGCTCCCCTTCTTTTCTACGGGCACAATGTTAGCGACCCATTTAGCATACCTGCATGGCCTAATAAACTCAGCCTTGAGTAATCGCTCTACCTCTTCATAAACTCGGTCATAGATGACCGAATTAAAGCGACGCGGAGGCTGTTTATAAGGCCTTAATCTAGGTTTAATAGGTAGCCGATGCTCCACGAGCTCACTGCTTAATCCCGACATTTTGCTATACTCCCATGCGAAACAATCGACGTACGACCGAAGCAACTTTATTACTTCGGCCTTCTCACCAGCCTGTAAATGTTGGTTTACAAAAGTCGGCCTTGGGATGCTACCATCGCCTATGTCGACTTCTTCTAAAGGGTCGGCCGATGCAAAACCTTGACCTAATTTTTTTACTTCGCTAAAATCTTCGATGGCCTCGGCAATACCGTCTTTAGCAGACCGATATTGCTCTACATGAGACTTTAGCCAATCTAGATTACTTTTGCTAGACATAACTACTAATTTAGAAATAGCCATGCTACACCAGCCGACTTTACAGACACTGGTACGAAACGTGATAGGGGATTGGTCCCGATCTTCCGCTAGGTAAAGGATAACTTGGGTTGGTGGAGAATCTCGACGTTGGTGATCCAAGGCTCCGGTCCGGCGGATCAAAACCTTGCAATCGTTACACCACTGTCTCCGTTGGTTATCAACCACGCAGGACGCGATTGACCTCTCCACGAAGGCTAATTCCTGCAAGCGAACCCAAGAACACAAGCAAGAACAGGAATGATACAAGTCGAATGCCAAATCACAGACAAACGATGATAAGGTGAGGTTTCACAAACGCCAATGTAGCAGCCAATCGGTCCGGTGCAAGAGGCGGGATCTAAACACACAAGTGTAGATGCAAACAAAGCAAAACCTAACCCTAAAGGTGGCTGGCGTGAATATGTAGGGCGTGGCAGCCTGTAGAAGGCGAACAGACACGGGCTGTGGGCTAGAAGACGTACAGACTCAGATTATGGGCCAACACGGTCCAGTTCTGTCACGCAGGACTGTTTTAAACACACAGATCTACTCGAGACTCCAAATGAGACGAAACCAACGGCAAAAGATCCGTCTTCTCCTTAGCTTTCCAAAAAGTCCAAGAACGCGCCAATGGGACTTCGTATGAGGAAGTTATGCCCATTTTGGTGCAAGGTGGTCGATGTAGTCCGAACCAGCGAATTCTTGACTTCAAGTCATCCGTGTGACTCCGTCTTCAACTCCAACTCTCTTATTCCATCTCCCATGTTCCTAAGCAAACAACATATCACTAGTATTCAGTAGTATCCCATCCAAACAAATATTAACATAGTTGCTAAGGAAAGAATTAACCTCATGGTTCAAGCGATGGGCACGGGCGCGTGTGATTGGTCCTTGTAGTTGAATTTTAGGTGGAGGCTCCATGTGTGTATCAGGCGAAGTGATGTCCTCATCATCCTCCCCCTCTTGAATTAGAGTCGTCCTCAACTCAAGCTCATCGTCATCTCCCAAATAGGACTTTAAATCTGAAATGTTAAATGTGGGACTAACCCCAAAAGCTGCAGGCAACTCAAGTTTATATGCATTATCATTTATCTTCTCAAGCACACGGAAAGGACCATCAGCACGGGGCATCAATTTAGACTTTCTCAAATCAGGAAAACAATCCTTGCGCAAGTGCAACCAAACAAGATCTCCTGGTTTGAAAAACATCTTCTTTCTTCCTTTATTTGCCTTTTGAGCAAAATAGCGTGCCTTCTTTTCTATAACTTTCTTGGTCTTTAGATGCATAGCTTTCACAAACTCTGTACGCTCTGTTGCCTCCATGTTTGCTCTCTCTTGAAAAGGAAGTGGCAGCAAATCAAGTGGTGTGATTGGCTTAAAACCATACACCACTTCAGACGGGCACAATTATTTTGTTGAGTGAACAACTCTATTGTATGCAAATTCAATATGTGGAAGGCAGTCCTCCCATTCTTTCAAGTTCTTCTTAATCATTGTTCACAGCAACATGGAGAGTGTACGGTTTACCACATCTGTTTGACCATCAGTTTGCGGGTGACAAGTTGTTAAAATAGCAATTTTGTGCCAAGCTTGGCCCATATTGTCTTCCAAAAGTAACTCATAAACTTCACATCACGATCTGAAACAATGGCTCTAGGCATCCCATGCAATCTCACAATTTCCCTGAAAAATAAATCAGCAATATGTGAAGCATCATTGGTCTTGTGACAGGGAATAAAGTGTGCCATTTTAGAAAACCTATCCACTCTTACAAATATGGTGTCTCTCCCCCTCTTTGTCCTAGGCAATCCCACAATAAAGTCCATGCTAATATCTTCCCAAGGTGCACTAGAAACAGGAAGTAGAGTATACAAACCATATGGGTTAAGTTTGGACTTAGCTTTATGGTATGTGGCACAACGCTGCACAAATCGTTCAACATCTCTCCGCATCTTTAGCCAATAAAAATTATTGGACAGCAGGGCCAAAGTCTTTTCTCTCCCAAAATGTTCCATTAATCCACCGCCATGTGATTCCTTCAACAACAGCGAACGTACGGACGAATCTGGAACACATAGTTTGTTAGCATGGAACAAGAACCCATCATAAACATGAAATTTTTTCCAGCCTTTCCCATCATTACATTTAGTGTATGGTTCAGCAAATTCTTTATCTACAACATACAAATCTTTCAAACTTTCCAAATCTGGAACGTTAATATCAAGTTGAGATAAAAGTACAACCCGCGAGACAATGCATCAGCAACCACATTTTCTTTGCCATTCTTGTATTTCACAATGTATGGGAAAGGTTCAATAAATTGAACCCATTTAACATGTCTACAGTTCAGTTTAGCTTGCCCTCTCAAATATTTTAGTGCTTCATGATCAGAATGTATAATAAACTCCTTAGACAAAAGGTAATGTTGCCAAGTTTCAAGCACACGCACTAAGGCATATAATTCCTTATCATAGGTAGAATAATTCAACTGTGGACCATGCAATTTCTCACTAGAATAGGCCACGGGTTTACCTCCTTGTAGCAGCACACCTCCTATTCCAAAACCACTAACATCACATTCTAACTCAAAAGACTTACTGAAGTCGGGTAGCTGAAGTAGAGGTGTATGCGTAAGACGATCCTTGAGTGTGGCAAAAGCTTGTTCTTGTGCAGGGTTCCAAGTAAAAGTGACTCCCTTCTTGGTCAACTCAGGTAAGGGACCGGCTATGGTGCTGAAATCTTTCACAAAACGCCGGTAGAAACCTGCAAGACCAAGAAAACTACGTACTGCAAGGTTAGTTTTAGTTGCAAGCATGACACGTCCTTTCAGATTGATAACTTGTGATGAAGAAGGAGAAAAAACTTTATCTTTTTGTTGCCTCGAAAGTGTTTTAGCTACTTGCTGATTTTCAGAAAGTTGTTTGCTCTTTTGTGCGTCCCTAGCTCGTTTTTCTTGTTCAAATTTCACAATTTCAGCAGGAGTCATAGGAAGCAATGTAACTTTCTTTCCTTTATACATAAATGTGTACTTATTGCTCCTACCATGGTGTGTAGCATCAGTATCATACTCCCAAGGTCTACCAAGTAATAGAGAACATGCTTGCATTGGTACTACATCAAAATCAGCAACTCCGAAGTATGTACCAATGGAAAATTCGATGTGAGCAATTTGTGTTACCTCGACCTTACCGCTATTGTTGAACCATTGTACGTGGTAAGGGTGTGGATGTGCACGTGTGGGAAGTTGAAGCTTAGTTAGCATGTCGAGGCTCACCAAATTGTTGCAACTACCGCTGTCGATGATGACACGTACACAACGGTTATTGACTATGAAGAAGGTGTGAAACAGATTGTTCCGTTGTTCCTGGTCGTCCTGGTCCATGTGAGTGCTCAGGTCACATTGTACAATAAGTGCTGCCATGTTAGTGAAAAGACAAAACAACAAAGAATAATCCTTATGTAAAACAGCTAGGTGGGGTGGTGGGTGTGTGGTGGAAGCAATCCGTCAAGCACCTTACCCACGCTTGCAAGTGTTCTTACCACGCCGCAGTGAGGTCACCGGCCTACAGGTGATGAACCAACTGGAGGGTGGTGTGCAATTGCAAGAAATGAATCCTGTCCTGACCAAGAGAAAGGTGTAGCTTGGAAGGCAAAGTGAGTAGCAAGGATTAACTATAGTAATAACAGTTAAACCAAGTTCAATAAGTATTCCCTAGTACTCGTCAAAGTTGCTGGCCTTAGTGCTCCCAATGTGAAAATTCAAGCAACAGAGGGAAACTATGTGCCCAAAACTCAAATGGAAGCAATAACAGGCCAAATTCAGCTCTCTGCAGATCGGACAAGAGATCGGACAAGGGATCGGACAAGCAGAATCTGTTACCGCCGCTGATAATCTGTTACTGCCGCTGATCGGACAAGGGGTCGGACAAGAGTTCGGACAAGCAGAATCTATTACCGCCGCTGATAATCTGTTACTGCCGCTGATCGGACAAGGGATCGGACAAGAGTTCGGACAAGCAGAATCTGTTACCGCCGCTGATAATCTGTTACTGCCGCAGACAGGACCGCTTCTTCTTTTTCTTTTTGATTTTTTTTCTCTTTTTTTTCACTCTATTTTTTTTGAACAAGGATGACCAGAGATGCAACCACAAAAATTGGCACCTACAACTGAGGTGAAATATGGTTCACAGAAATTCAACAAGTTCGCTGACTGACGAGCAAAAACTTTGACCAATTTTTTTCTTTATCTTCCTGATTTTTTTGATGATTTTGGTGAGGGCTAACAGGGGAACCTTGTTAGGGTACCCACCCAAATTTGCATGAATCCAATCACGCCCGAGCAGTACGCTGTAGTTACCTAGCACGTCAATGACGAAGAATGCTGTCGACAATGTCTTATTGCCTACTGTCAACTCCATGGAGAGTACGCCTTTGGCCTCAGAACTCTCTCTGTTGAAGCCATTGAGCACTATGTTAGTTTTCTTTAAGTCCTCCTCGTCCCTGCCAAGTTTCTTCAATAGCGAGTAAGGCATTAGGTTAACAGTGGCGCCATCGTCAACAAGCATCCTAAAGATCGGCTTCCCGTCAATGTGACCTCTGACGTAGAGAGGCTTTATATGGTGAGCCGTATCCCCGGGTTTCTCAAAAATAGCATTGCACGAGCTGATGTTCAATTGAGCAACCTCGACCTCGTCTTGTGGTAGGGCGAACTCGGCGGGTAGCATGACGATGTTGATATCCATTGCCTGATGTGCGGGCCCCTCAAAGACGAGTGTGTAGTCGTTGTCGTTGTCGCTTGGACTAGGAGCCGAGTTGGTTATCTCGACTGGCTTAGGTCTCCATATCTGCTTCATCGTTGGCCGAGGGCGGGTTTCCTCAAAGATGACGTCTCGCTGTTCCTCGGCTTTCTTCTCGTGCATCTCCTACGCCCGTAGGCATTGCAGACGCTTTTTCTGTGATTTGGACATGCCTGGAGGTGCCCAAGATGGTTGTGGCTTGGTACTAGGCGCCACTGCACTGTTTCTGTGATTTTTGGCCAAAGGGGTACTACTCAGGTCAGCCTTGCATATTTCACAATCATAGGGCCCTTCGCTGTGGACCCTGCCAATCGAACCGACCTCGTTTGGCCGATCGAAACAGGATCCAGGCGCTGGCTTCTGCTGGAGTAGGGGACTTACCTCTGTTGGGCTTCAGTGAGGGGGCCTTCGGGATTGGGACTTCCTGAGACCCTACTCTGACTGTGATAGCTTCAGACTCCCTATCCTTCGCCTCTTCATGCTCATATCCCCTGGCTTCGTCCTGTGTGAGTTGATTCAGAGGTACTACGGATAGCCTATGGATGATGTCTCCCTCCACCGTGTCTGTTTGTCCCTGCCAGTTATGATACTCCGAAGGAAAACAAGGGACAGTGTTATGTTGCGGAAGGTGCTCTGATTGTGATATGTACAGAGCCCACGGGGTCCCCGCCCAATTTTATGGCAGAGGCCTTGGTGGCTCCAGTGGCTTCACCCATTGTGAGCCGAACCTATTAGCCGGAGGGGGGTTCGGCCAGGTCGACGGTATCTCGGACCATATCAGCGAAGGGTCCTGCCAGGCCGGAGGTATGTTTGGCCATTGCGGGCCAAAGCCTCCCGCTGGAGGGTTCGTCCAGAGCGGAGCCGGGTTCGGCCATTGGGGTCCAAACTCGTTCTACGTAGGGTTTGACCACTGGGGTTTGAAGCCACTGTACGGAGGGTTTGGCCACTGGGTCCAAAGCCATCGTAGGGAGTGTTCCACCATTGTGGCCCGAAGTCATCGTGTGGAGGGTTCGGCCATAGTGGTCCGAAGCCACCCTCCGACTATTTTGGTCCCTTCGGTTGGCTTAGCCTTTTTGTACGGGGGCCTGTTTCCTTAACTTTTCTTTAGTGCTTGTTTAACAACATTTGATATGTCACCTTTGGCTTCTCGTGAGCCCTAGCCGAAGAAGACGTGTTAACATTCCGTTTCCACACTCCTACTTCAGGGTTCTTAGGTACGAGTGTGCGTGTATGTGACTCTCCAATAACGACCGCTTTCCCTTTAATTGACTCGGCCTGCTCAGGCGAATCTTTACCTTCTTTTCATCGAGGTCGACGGTGTTCACGGGAAAGGGGTCTTTTTCCAGCTTCATCTTTGGACTGGGGTCTATCTTTAATCATCCTTCTTCTATGGCTGATTGAACCTGATGATGAAAAACATTATAGTCGTTAGTATAATACGAATGTGAATCATGCCACTTACATTATGGGCGTTTCTTTAGCTCGTCGGCAGATGGAATGACTTGGCCTTTAGGCAACCTGAGAAGCTGTTTCTTCAAGAGGAAATCAAATATTTTATCACACTTAGTTATATCAAATGAGTACTTGACATCGCTAGGCCGATTCTTGGTGGGATACGACCGTAACTCGGAGCAAGTAACAGGTTTGCTCTTAGCGTTCCAAACCCATTCGGCCGCGTACTTGTCAGCCGAATCTTCTTCCTCCTCTGATTCTTCCTCATCGGAGTGCTCCATCACGTGGACTTCAGCCCTAGGCTTGTTAAACGTCTTAATGAACTTTTTATCCTTGGCTCGGCCTTCCTGGACCAGAGCTTGTTGTAAGACTTGGCTAACTTCTAAGAAGTGTTGGTTGTCTAGTCTCTCTTTGATTTTAGAGCACAACCGACTGAAAGTTGGATCCGCCAAATCCCTTTCTGAAATATTAAGACTAAAACACCGGTTTCTGGTATCTCAAAAGTGCTTGATAAACTCAGAGACGCTCTTGCTAGATTTTTGTCTAACCGATGTAAAGTGTTAAAGCCTAAGTTCTGTTTCAGCAGTGTAAAAGTAGTCATGGAATTTATGTTCTAATCCAGACCACGTTTCGATAGAGTTCGGCGAGAGCGCCGAAAACCAAGTGAAAGTGGTGCCATATAGTGAGAGAGAAAATAGTCCAAGTTTTAAAGCGTCCGACCCACTAGCTTCTCCACACTGTGCTAAAAATTGACTGACGTGCTCTAGTGTGGTTTTGTTACCCTCACCATCGAACTTGGTGAATTCAGGGACTCTATAGCCACGAGGGTAAGGTATCATGTCGAAATGGTCAGGGTATAGCTTCTGGTAGACCCTAGCTCGACCCCTAGGGATGAAACCGGTGCACTCCCAAAATAGTGCACGGATCCGCTCCTCAATGTCATCCTGGACTACTTCCTGCGCGCGTCTCTCATGTAGGGGCGCGACACGTGGTGGTATGTCAGTGTGTCAGCCACGAGGTTCTTCCTTATGCGCTAGCTCGAGATGTATGACGTGTTTGGTCCTATGCGCTTGTGCATGTGGCGTGGGCAGCGTGGGAAAAACTAGCGCCAGTGTAGGTGGAGGCAGTGCATGGTAGGTGGTGCTAGTCTATCCGTAAGTATGGTGACTGGTCTCGGCCATGGATATCGAGGCTGGAGACGCAATGGATTTGCCGGTACTACCGTCAGTTTTGTTGTAAATGTGATTTATCAGAGGTATGCTAGCAATTGGAGCTAGAGGTACGACCTCGATAAAGCCGAACCTTCTAAGTGTCGCCTCTACCTTGGAGATAACTGCCAAATCTAAACGGTTGGCTAGCGAAGCGCTAACAGCTTGGTCTACCGAAGCGGCTATTTTTCGCTTGATCTCTAGAGAAGATAAACGAGGCGATACTGGTGTTACCTAGGTCCGAGAGAGGTCGGGGATGTTGACGTCGAGCTTTATGAAGCCTGCGCATGTCTTGACATAACTCCCAAGCATGAGGTCTTGGAGTGCCTTCATCTTTGCCTCAATCTTTGCTCGGTCTTCTGCGGGAATATCTTCAAGGGTAGGCGTCATGATGTGTGGTTGTCGATATCTGTGCCTCCAATGGGATCCATCGACATCGTAGACGTAGTAGTCATTGCAGATGTGCTCACGGCCGATGTAGATGTACCCGTCATGTTGGCGTAGCATTCCCCAGTGGAGTCGCCAAAAAGTGTGTTGACACGAAAATGTGACCCCACACTTAGGGACAAGCCTAAGTGTAACACAACATTGACGTCGTGTTCTGACTACCCTTAACAGTGGCAAGGGGGGATGGAGTCACCAGGTAATCAGAACAAACAAAAATAATCCAATTAGTCGAAAGAAATATATTAAAAAAAATAAATCAGCAAGTTGACCGGAGCCTGACTGATTCAAAGTATACCGTGCGAAGGGTATCGCCGAAGGGTACCTTTGGCGTTCGGTACGAAGGGTCTCGCCGAAGTTGATCTTCGGCGTTTGGACTGATCTGGCCGAAGGCAGGCTCCGAACAAATCTCGATGCGATAATCACCTCCGAACAACGGGGTTCAACGTGAAGTCTCTGACACGACAAAAATATTCCAACGCGACGCACTGGCATGACTTCGTCTGGCGCAGGCTACAAACGTGGCGAAGCCTATCTTGACAAAGCCTTCTGCGGGGCGTGCTGGCGTGTGGAACTCGGTCAAACCGACAACAGCGTGACGGTCCAGCATGGGTATTCGAAGTAGTATTCCCGCCGAGGGGTGTTCTGGCAGCCTTCAAAACCAGACTCCTGGTTCCGGACACATCCGGCAAATTGGCTCTGAACGTGAAAACCTGCAACAGAACAGAGATCAAGTACCAATTTGGCCTAGGGACTGAATCTGCTAAGTGTTGCAGTAGGGGATCGAAAATAGCAATCTGTTACGAGGATTAACGGATACTTCACAGGCGAAGTAACAAGGCGATAGCAATCTGTTAAGTAGACTAACAGGTACTTCACGAGCAAAGTAATAAGGATTACCACTGTTTCAACGTGGCCGGCGGAGGGCTTCCAAGCAAACTCACGAAGGTTGCAGAAAGGTAAATAAAACCTCACTCCTATATTTATAGGGGCTAGTCTTCTAATCTCTAATCTTAATCTGGTAGGATTCAACCTAATCACGTATAGGGATAAAATTAACCAGAATCAGACTCAAACTCTATCTCTAGAAATCAGCCCAAAGTGTGCCTTTGGCAGGGCCCGCCGAACCGTGCTCATAGGACCGAAGCTTCGGCGAGGCAGGTCTCCGAAGGCCTTCGGGCCGAAGGTGGAAGGCCTGCTGGAAAGGCTTCCGAAGCCCATAGATTAATGGGCCTTCGGCCCTATAGGGCTTCGACCCGACCCAGGACATGTGTATTTTTGGCCCAAATTACCAAAATTGATATATTGACAATATTTACAATTTAATGCAATTTTTTTGCTATCAACACAACTGCTGGAATTTATGCGACCACAACAACCATCACTTCGTCCGGAGCCAAAACCTCCACAGCTAGGGCCTGAACCCATTCGGTCTTGGCTCCGCCTTGTTCCAAAACAGGGACATCCATCTGTCCAGACAAAGCGGTTTCAACATCCGTCTGCCTAGGATCGCCCTCAACCGTCGGCGCCACCTCCATGCCATCTTGGACGAAGGCCTCAGTTCCCATCCGAGATTCTTCGTCCTCCCCCATAAGAAGAGCTTTGAACTCCTCCGCCATCTACATGTCTGCGTCGTCTTCCTCTTCGGATTGCTCCGACGATGAGACATGAGATTTTGAAGGAGTAAGTGCCTTCAGTTTGCGGGTCACCTTTTTTGCAGGTGTCTTCACCGGTCCTAAAGACCCCGCCTCAGCCTTCCTCTTCTTTGGAGCTTGGTCCGGGGCGGGCCAGTCTAGAAGGGTCGGGGGCTCAACTCCGAGTACACTCCATACTCGGTTGAACCGCTCCCAAGTCCCCACTAGATTCATCCTCCGCTCCTTTTCTACGGGTGTAGGGGCTTCGAGGACCTTCTCCGTAGCCCGAACAATTTGTTCCGAAGTCAAAGTCATACACGGGGCTGAAAGATAAGATATCATTCAATTAAATTATTTAAATAAAATCAATATTTGTGTGTGAAACACCTTGATGCAGGATATGCGGAGAGCTTATCTGTGGAGTTCGAAGGAATTTCCCGAAGTCCCCCTTCGGATTCTCTTCAAAGTTGATTGGCTAGGAGGCAATCAAGGGAGGAATCTGAAGCCCGATGTATTCCTCTGCTAAGTCACGCATGCTCATGCGACGACTCACGGATTGCAGCAGCGCAAGACGGACTTGAAGTTGGCTCGGATCAGGATGGATCTCTGCCTCCCTCCGCTACATGATCTCCTCCAAGGGCCCCGCCAAGGCACAAGTCATCCCCACCTCCGCATAGAACCAATGGAGGATCCAGTCGGAGTACCACCTGTCGTTGACAGCCTTCGCTGGGAACTGATCTTGGAACTCGTCGCGGAGTTGAAAATTTATGCTCCCGAAAGCAATCACCATCTTCTCCCCTTCGAGTCCAGTGAATGTCTTCGGCTGGCGCGAAGCTTTATGAAGGGCAACAAAGATCTCTACCCTCCCCGCACACCCTTCGGCCCGCATAGCCCACTCAAAAATAACTAGACGAGCGATTACGTTGGGAGAGAATTGAGGGAGAGTTACATGGAACAAGTCCAGTACCTTTACCAGGAAGTCCAACGCGAGGAGCCCTAGTCCAGCTTTGAAAAAAGCATTGAATACTACCACCTCTCCCACCTATGGCATTGGGATTGCTCCTTCCCGGGTTGGCGCACCGTCACTCCAGGCCCCATCTTTCCAGCGATCACTACGACGATCGTCTTCTTTGAGAAAGATGACGCCCCAAGCTATACGATTGGTCCGTATACTTAGTGGACGCTGGACGGAGATCGTGAGGGCCGGCCAGATAGGGATTCTCTGAAGGCCCCGCCTCCATCGGTTGCTATAGAGCCAAGGTCGAAGTAGGCACAGGGGCTTTGTTGCTAGTATTCGCCATCAGGGAAACAAGAGGCTAAAAGTATGTGCTCAGGAAGAAGAAAGAAAATGTGTGAAAGCAATCTGTAAAGTGTCTAAAGTTCATTTTTACTTTCCTTTTTATAGCACTCAGAATTCCTTGTACTATACGTTACAGAGCGACGTTTGGTTGCTCTATTTAGGTTTCAATGCCATCATAACTTGCAGGGTTGCCTCATGAAGAATTACAACCATCGAAGATCGTGCGACCGTTAGCTTTCTCAAAGAGTAACGATTCTATTTTGAGTCTAACATCTCTGAAGGCTAACGACTATTTAGGCTCCGAAAGAAACCTGTTTTCGAAGCCACTCTCCTAGATGCCCCTGAACAGGATTTGGTTTGGAGATATTTTACTTCCGAATATTTCTAAGGGTTGCAAAGGCATGAAATTATTTCTTGCGTATACTGCCCTCTTCACTGCACAGGCAATTCGGAGAGAAGTATTCAAGGGGATACTATTGGGGGAAAATATTTCATCCTCCAGAGATCAAGGAAGCCTCAACATCAATGCAAGCAGAAGAAACGAAGTCTAAAGTATTGATCTCCGAAGATCCTAAAGCATCAAGGCTTCGCTGTATTCGGAGCTCTCCACAACGAAGACATCCATCAAGGCCCTAGCGTGACGAAGCCTTCTAGAGCCTCTTTACCCGAAGGGGTACCGCCAACAAGGACATAATGATTATCTTCTCACTGATTAGATTAGTCTTTTACTCTTTTAACCCTACGAAGAATATTAAACAATATCTTCTAAGTCGGTTGTAATTAGAGGGTAAAGGAGTCTTTTCCCAATGTATTCTGTCTATCAATACCATTCTTCACTGTGTAAAGGGTATCGAATACTCAGATATTCAATACACACTTCGAACTATCTCAAGCTATTATCCTATTCGGAGGCTTGGAATAGTCTTCATAAACAAACACTCATTTTGTTAATCTTTCTAGTTCTTTAAACCTGTTAGCGTAATCTTTTATGCCAACAATGCCCTCAATGCCTTCCTATTCGGCCATGGGCCGATGAGTCCCACTTTGCTTGATGTCTTGTCTTTGACATCCCTAGATATTGTTTATCTAGGCAACCCTCTCTTTTTTCGGTCTAAACCAACCCACTGTCTTGACATTAAATCTTTCAGAGGTTGGAGCAAATACATCGTTAAGCACAACAAAAAGACTGCGCCATTAGATATCCATGAGCATGTTGCTTTCCTTAATCTTTGGCTAGAAAGATTTATTTTGTGCGGATCCACCCTGGGTCCAACCTCTCACCTTCAATTCATGGATGAACAACTCACCATGAATAAGAAAATCCCCATTGGCCGATACTTGCTTGAGGCCACTTACCATCTCCTCCACCAAGTATCAACCAAGCTATCGGCTGGTGAATCCATAGGCCACTTTGGAGGTCCTTGGTGGTTCATGCAACTCTGCCTCAATGTTTACATAGCCGAAGTCATCAATAACCCCCCTTTCGCATTAATGGAATTTCCTTCTAACTACCCAAAATTGGCCAATCTAACTTATCACCGATGCCTATCAATGGACGAGGCAGTCGCTTGCCACACTAGTTTTTGTATGTCACCCGATCCTTTCAGCCTATGGTTTAAGGGTTATTACCGTGGCTTCTTCCGTGAGAAGGTTATTTGGTACCCATATGATTCCTTGCATGAATACGAGCGCCCTCATCGGCTTCTTATAACCGATGTCTGTAGAGATGAGGAGTCCATCGGGATCTTCAAATCCTTCATCACCCCTTGTATCTTACTAATTAACTTCACCATCGGTCATCTTTGAAAGGCATATTACGAATTCTATCACTCGACGGTTTGCTGATGACAACTGGGGTTTGGTCAGCTCCATATTAATCTTTTCTTCATCGGCCAACTCCAAGTCTGTGGATAAGTTAAAGATAACGTGGAATACCATCGTCTGCTCGTCATGGCTGACCAAATCCCTTATGGTGATTTTACTTCCTGGTCGGCCTGCCACACAACTTCTACCAGCTTCATTCAATGGTGGGGCTAATGGAAAGAATATCTCTTCAACCGTCCTTCAAAGTTGTATTGTTTGCTATTGCACCCTGACTTTGATGGAATGAATTTTGAGGTATGTCCTTCTGATTTGACTCCTCTTTTTTCATTTTGCCTTCTCTTGATCATCTTTATATCTGCAGGAGGACGACCTCGACACACCCACCAAGAGTCGGAGTGACTGGTCGATACATTATGGGCCTGTAATGGACAAAACCAATCTAGGCACTGGCCCCACTCCGACTACTTGGCTCAAACTAGAGAAGGGTCAACACCCCAAGGCACAAGCACAAGATGTTGGGTGTAGCTGTGCAGCGGGTCACCAAGGCTTGAGCTGGCCAAGTAACTCTGCCAGTTTCGACTTCGTCGTGTCCGGTGAACTTCCATCTTTTTCTTTATGAAAACTCTTCCATCCATTCTACCTTCACATTTATCCTTTCTCCTTTCTTATAGCAAACACCGATCGTCCCTCCGGCTGCATAGACTCATGCTACCGATGTTCCTCCACCAATTGCCATGGTGTCATCTTCGGCTCAAGTTTGTATTTTTCATTCTGCATCATCTTGTTTTATATCTTTGGAACTCTGACTTCATCATCTTACTTCAGCCGTCGGCATCAAATCCAACTGACGCCGCATCTCTCCATGTGACCGATGACCCTTTCGGTTCTCCACCGACTCTTGCCACCGAATCTTTCATCGTAGAGGTTGCGGCTGACGCTGCCATCATCGACCATCCCAATGCCACCACTAGAACTCCTACCATCATCACCGACAATCCTTCTCACGTACCTTCTTTTCCTTTAGCTTTATTTTGTTCTCAAGAGATTTATACCGGCCTTGGATGCAGTCGGCCCCTAGTCCTGCTGTCTTGTCTGCCCCCTAGGCCAACCTCGATGAATGGAGTACGCACACTGTTGGGGGATGGGGAAGCTACGCTAGTCGGGAATTTCAAAAATTTCACCCCAAGCCCAAGAACCATGCACGTGAGAAGCGCTAGGTGCAACAGAAGAAGATGTCGGGGAGGCGCATCCTCGCCTGTCCTTGCCTTGCTCCAGCCATTGCCCAGTGATCCAATCGACGAAGATGACATAGGTGTTCACATCAAGAAGTCCACGAGTGCTGCTATTGGAGCAATGCCTCCACGGTGTCCACACATACAGGGATGAGATCCTTCCCACGCCGGTGTGCTAGCACTGCACGTGAGAGACGGGAGATTTCTTAATCTCAACTTTTGAGATCAAGAAATGGGTGAGAGGAGTTCTTGGTAGCTAGGTCTAAACTATCAATTACTTGACTTCCAAGACCTCCTCCTCCTCTGTTTATGTAGAGGTGAGAGCCCCTAGTCTCCAACAATCCGAAACAAACATATTGGCCTCAAACAATTTGAGAAACAATAGATCCAATCTGTTATGCCCACATCGGAACTTCTGATCCAATATTGGAACTTTCAATCAGGACTCTCGGACTCCAATTCTAGGTAGCATCAGAACTTCCGATACCTCCTATCAGAACTTCTGATTAGTGCAATTTTTCCCGATACGCATCGGAACTTCTGGTTTCAACTTTCTATCTCTAAATAAGAAATTATTAGAACTTCTGATACCATATTAGAACTTCTGATTTGAGCTCTCGGTTTTGGAAACCATAAATTATCGGAACTTTTGATACCATACCAGAACTTCAGATTTTAGCTCTCTGTTTCCAATTCAGAAAATAAGTGGAACTTCCGATCCAACTGGAATTTTGTTGGGCATTGTTCCTTCAATATCCCACTTGCACAAGAGCCAATTCTTTGCAACTTTCTTAATCCGTCCCCTTAAGTGTGTGACCCGATAGGTTCATACACTAATGGCTGTTTACCGAAAACCTTTTACGACTCACTGATCAATAGCGGTACCTAGCAACACATATTGACACTTGAAAGCGTACAAAATCAATTTTCACTTAACCTTGATATACACACGCATTAGTCCCTTTACCACATGACATCAGTCAAGCTCAAGGCGAGATTTGTGCCACCCTTGTTGGATAGCTCGACATTTTCACTCAAACAAGTAGTGGATTCAAATCATGACTAACTCTTTAGTCATAGTGGCATGACCATGCACTTTTCCAATCTGACTACCTCAAGGGCCCAAAGATGTCTCTCCCGTTATTAAGAGGTGTAAATTCCATCTTGACCGCTCATATCCCAAGACATGTTTCACAACACACTTGAAAACAACCCTTATTATTACCCTGTTACAGAATAGCGTTAGGAAGCATTTAAGTGTGTTAGTACGCATTCTAAAATCAAATGACGATCTCAGGTCTGAGGACTCAGCAGGTACACCATTTGATATGACAACTGATGGCACATTACAATAACAATCTCAGTAGTATGTTAAGTGGGTCTATCCAACACCATGTTCACCAACATGTGTCCACATCACTGATTTGACATCTCTATGTCTATGATCTGTGAAATGTGATCATCAATCAGTTAGATGTGCTAATCTATAAATCATCACTATCCCACATTATGATAAGATTAGGGATCCATTTTGAATAATATCGTTATAAAACAAATAGTTTCATATAACAAGTCATCATCTCATTAATTAAATGTAAACAACATTTATTCAGGAAACATGATAACAATTATCCTCTTACATTAGCATCAACACTACTAACATCTTCCACATACACATGACTTACTCACGCAAGTATTTAATACCCATGGAGCTCAGGTACGCCTCATGCTTGGGCTGTGGAAGAGGTTTTGTCAACGAATCTGAACGTTCAAATCCATGTGCACCTTGCAAATATTCACATCACCTCTCTCAATGATCTCGCGGATCAGGTGATATCATCGAAGTATATGTTTAGATTTCTAGCATGATCTTGGCTCCTTGGCTTGCGCAATGGCACCACTATTATCACAATAGAGGTCCACTAGATTGGACACACTAAGAACAACACCCAGCTCAAAAAAAACTTTCTGATCAAAACGACCTCCTTCGCAGCTTCTGAAGCGGTAATATACTCATCTTTTGTTGTAGAACCGGCCACCATCTCTTGGTTGGAACTTTTCAAACTCACTGCGCCTCCATTGAGGTAGAACACAAAACTAGATTATGATCAAGAATCATCTTTATCGGTCTGAAAACTAGCATCAGTGTAACCATTTACAATGAGCTCCTCATCACCACCGTACACTAGGAACATTTCCTCAGTCCTTCTCAAGTACTCGAGGATAATTTTTACTATAGCCCAATGAATTTCACCCAGGTTTGATTGGTACCAGCTCGTAACACCTTAAAATACAGCAATTTCTAGGATGATCCAAATAGACTTGAGCATAGCGATGAGAGAAAAAGTTTCATCACAATCAACACCTTGAATCTAAAGGAAACCTTTCGCCACCAATCATGCCTTATAGATGTGAACATTTCCATCAACGCCTATCTTTTTCTTGAAAATCCATTTACACTTAATAGTTTTAACACCATCGGGTGGATCGACCAAGTTCCAAACTTGGTTTTCTCGCATGGACTCCAACTAAGATCCAATGGCTCCAAGCCATTTCCCAGAGTCTGGTCCCATCACTGCTTCCGCATAGGTCTTGGGCTCATCATTTTATAACAACAACACGTCGTGCTGCCCAGTGGTCAAAAACTTGTACCACTGTAGTGCGTGACTCACCCTCCCGGACCTTCGTGGGGCTGGTGTCTCTACAACGGTCTATGTAACATATTGCATATCTTATTGTTGTTCAATGGGATCTAAAACACTTTCTAGTGGCTCTCGAACCTCTTTGAGATGCACCGTTCTCCCCCTAACTCCTTTTGAGAGAAACTCTTTCTCAAGGAATACACCATTCCGAGCGACAAACACTTTACCCTCTTCTAGATTATATAAATAGTATCCTTTGGTTTCCTTAGGATACCCCACAAAGAAGCACTTGTCAGATTTAGGAGTGAGCTTGTTAGACGTCAAACATTTGGCATACGCCTCACATCCCCAAATATTTAGAAAAGACAAACTGGGACAACTCCCAGACCACTTATCATTTGGTATCTTCTCTTGTGACTTAGATGGAACTCTATTTATTGTGAAAGCGGCAATTTCTTGAGCGAGTCTCCAAAAGGATAATGGAAGATCAGCATGACTCATCATAGACCGAACCATGTCCAATAAGGTATGGTTCCTCCGCTCGGACACTCCATTCCACTGTGGCTTGCCAGGTTGAGTCAGCTGTGGAATAATTCCACACTACTTTAGATGATCACTAAACTCATGGCTCAAATATTCAGCTCCATGATTAGATCATAGAAATTTAATTGTCTTGCCCGTATGATTTTGTACTTCATTGGAACTTCTTGAACTTTTCGAAGGACTCCCACATATGCCTCATCAAGTAGACATAACCATATTTACTAAAGTCATCGGTAAAAGTGATGAAATACTGATAACCACCTCTTGCGACATGACTCATTGGTCCACACACATCAGTATGTACTATGGCCAACAGCTCACTCGCCCTCTCACTCTGTCCAGTGAAAGACATCTTTGTCATTTTTCCATGTAAGAAAGACTCACATGTGTCATATGATTCAAAATAAAATGATTCCAATAGACCATCACTATGGAGCTTCTGCATGCGCTTCTTATTTATATGACCCAAAAGACAATGCCAGACGTAGGTAGGGTTCAAATCTTTGAGTCATTGTTTCTTAGTACTAATGTTATAAATGTGTGCATCTTCAAGACTCATAATATATAATCCATTTACTAATGGACAAACGCCATAGAGCATGCCATTCAAAAATATTGAACAACAGTTGTTCTTTATTACTAATTCAAAACCATCTTTTTCTAAACATGAAGAAGAGATAATGTTTCTACCTAAGGCGGGAATGAAAGAACAATTATTTATCTACAAAACTAGTCCTGAAGGTAGTGCAGTGAATAAACGCCGATGGCCAACGCTGCAACTTTTGCACCATTCCCGACGCAAACATCCAGCTCACCACTAGCACACTTTCTTACTCTTCTCAGCCCCTGCAATGATTTGCAAGTATGAATCATCGAATCGGTATCAAATATCCATGAATCATTTTGACGAGTAGCAACATTAATACCTAAAGCAGATGTTGACACTAAAACCTGACGATCAAAGCGCCAAACAGACCAACGCAAATTCGACAATCCAAAAGAGTGTGGATACTTAAATGAATCCCTAGGCATAACACTACGTCGACATTGCGTTCTGACGACCCAAGATAGTGATAAGGGAGGCTGGAGTCGCCAGGCAATTAAACAATAATAAATATTATTCAATTAACCGAGTTGCAAATGAAAATACCCAACCGACCAATTTAGGGTCGGTTGGATCAAAGCAAAGTTTTCGGTCAGACTGGCCTAGGCAAGCCGGTTAGATCGAGGGTACACCGCCGGTTGGACCGACAGTGTGAGGGTACTGATGAAGGGTCTCCATCCTAGGCTGTGAAGGGTGATCAAAGTGGGGGTTCTGGCATCCGTTCGGTCAAACCGAGGAAGGACCTCTGATCAGACCGCAGTTGGTCGAAGGGTTCCCGAATGGTGCTTCAACATGAATGTGAAGTGGCCAAAGGGAGGCTGTGACCTTTGACCAATCAGACTAGCGTCAAGTCTTCGGTCGTAACGAAGAGCACGAGGGCTCTGAAAGTGTGGCTCCGGCATTTGGTGCGAGGCATCCCGAGGCACTCTGCGAGGCCCGGTTAGACCGGCCTCATGCCGACGGTCAGACCGCTGCGTGCCGGTGTGTCAAATAATGGCGCGGCATGGGCCGATCAGACTAGGGAAATGCCTCCAGTCAGACCGACGGCTCCTAGGAGTTGATCTCCGGGATCCGGCGACCAACTTACAGAGATTAGATGGATCTAAAACTTCTTGGTGATTAATATGAAGAATAAAGCACTCCAAACACCAAGAAACCAGAGGCAATTCTGCCAAGAGACCAAATCACCTGTAAAAACCGATAAAACGATAGAAATCCATTACGTGGATGAAACAAATGATTCACAAGAAAATCAACAAGGCTTACTGTGATTACGACGTGGCGGACGAAGATTTTACAGCGCAAACTGACAAATATGGATGTTACTTTGCTAATCCTAGGGCAAGGAAAGTAGATTGAATGGTAAAAATACGATTCAAGGTAAAAAAATAGATTGGATCTATTAGGGTTTCGGGGAAGAGAGAGCCCTTGAATTAGCCTTGCCCCTATATTTATAGGAGTTGAACATGATGTGCCTGGGCTCTAACTTGAGTTAGATATGAGTCCAAGTCGTTAAAAACTAATTACGGACAAAAATACCCCAAAATCACTAATTTGACTCGACTTCAGATTAATCCGGTCAGACCAGCCTTATAGGGCTGGTCAGATCGAAGTGGGCTAGTCAGGCCAGCGGTACATGTCCGGTTAGACCGGCCAGGGCCATGACTTGGCATATTCTCGGTCCAAATTACCAATTTTGACTTTTTGATAATTTTGACCATTAATGCCATTTTTTCTATCAACACATGCCCCCTGCATTTTGGCAAACTTTAGTGAGCCAAAAGCACAATGAGCTAAGGGTGATATGTTCTATATCGGCCTTTCAACACTTCAAGCGTTTTGCCACATACTCGGGAAGTACTTTTTCAAATACATACCATTCAAAGCTCTATGAAATCGCTCTCCTTGTAGAGACTCTAGCAAATATGCATTACCTGGAGTGATTTCAAAAACTGTAAAAGTACCTTCCCAACTAGGCGACTATTTACCAAACTTTGGGCTCTTAGTGCCTAAAGACAAAATCGTCTTCCAAACCAAGTCACCAACTTGAAACGATTTTGCTCTCACCTTCTTATTATAAGCTCTAGCAACTCTTCTTTTGTCTCTCTCTATTTGTAGGACCAAAAGTAGCGACTAGAGGAGGGGGTGAATGGGCGTCTAAAAAATTCTTTCGAATCAATGGCCTACTCCCAACACCCAACGCACCTCGACAGACAAACAACAGAAGCAAAACAGATCATAGGTACTAAAATTGTCTAGCCTAAAAATGACCGGTGTCCTAATAAAAAAACATCAACAACGATATTAAAAGCAGATTTCAACTAAACAAAATAAATGCAGTAAATAAAAATGTGTTCTCAGATGATTCAATAAATACTTGATGTGCACAAAAAAACACCTAGATATATCAGTAAACATTCATATTGCAATCTGAAAATAAAGTACTAATCAAGTGTATAAATCATGGATCATTCAGAAATAAATTCAGAAATAAAACTGATGTATTGCACGTAAATTGAGAATGGAAAATATTACTGTGACTAATTTTTTTTATACGAACAAATTAAAAGTACTTAATTAAACATGAGAAACACCAGAGCAAACTAGATGCTTCTTGTGAATAAAACTTCCGATGTAAAAATCAAGGAGAGAAAAGTTGTTTAGCACGCATACCGATGTAAATAAAAAAGCTTTGTTTCTGGGACTTCCGCTGGTGGCTTGGACGCCATCCAACCAAAAAATCCCTGCGCAGCAAATCAGATGCTTCCTGCGCGTGATGGCGTGCGTGACCGGGCCCACCTCTGTAGATGTAATCAATTCCCTTTGTTTGTTCTGCGCCATGTTGTCCAATCCCTGAACAGAAACCCGTCGGTAGGATTTCTCCAGGAAAACAATCAATAGCTCCTCCTGCTGCGCATGCAATCGCTGCACACGTAGCCTGCCGTCACGCGTAGATGCACCGAACACAACGACCACCAAGAAAAGTCTTCTGTGCGTCTCTAGGCGCTGCAGTGTTCTCAAGCACCCCGCCGAAAGTAGGCCAGCGCCTTTTCGCCCACACGTGATGCAGTGCTGTGCCGCTAGCACTTCTCGAATTCGCCGCCCACCAGCGCGTGGAACTCCATTCTTCGGGGGATAGAGCACTTTGCCACATCTGCAGTGCCTCACGGGGACTCGCGTGAGCTCTGCCTCGGCTGCCACGCTGGCTGCTGCTCTAGGTACTAGCTGCCGTTGCTGAAGCCTGGTTGCGTGCGAAATGCGTCGCCCAGAGGAAAGGAAACAGTCGGCGGCAGGTGTATCGCGTGAAGGGAAAAAACGAGGCGGCGGAAAAAACAAATGAACTCGAGTGTTTAATTTCAGATGAGTCAACCCTAATCCTAGGGGGTTGAGGCCTATTTATAGGCAGCCCACTAAAAAAAGGAAAACTACAAATTACACTGACTCTGAAAATAAAATTGGAAATGATGAAATGTCCTTAGAGTTTTTTACTGACTCGAATAAAATAGATTGTGGGCCTAAAGGCAAAATAATAAAATACTAAATAAAGATAATTATCGGTTTTTAGTTTTGCGCCGAAACTAACAAAGCGTCCACCGTATTTGCACCGGGTACCCGGATTGGTCTCACCCGATTGCGCAGATTCCTCAGCCCGCAATCGCTCGCCACCCGTGTACTTGAGTCAATCCCGGTCAACAGACCGATGGATCCTCTGCCGCTACTAGCACATGTACTCGGATTGGGCCAGTCCAACTCCACGGCCCCGCTGCCTGGCAGTCGCTCGCTGCCCGTGTACCTGAGTCACACGCAGCCCAGACACGACAGGTCTCATCTTCTCTTCACGTCTCCTCTTTGACTTGCTTTGACAATCACTCATCACATCTGGAGCCATAAGGCCCATGCTCTCCAACATGGTTCCTTAATCTCCCCCTTGATGAGTGCATTGTCAACACCCTCTTCAGCAATTCTTCAGAACACCTGCAAAACATGTGGAAACACGAAAACAAAAACAAAAAAGAAAACATAAAGAATAAAATAAAAATAAAAGTTTAACCCTAATGACCAAAAACCGAACAGAAGCAAGAAAAAACGGTCATTATGGTTAACCAAAAATAAAAACTCAAAACAAGTGCAATCTCAGAATTATCAATAAGGATAGCCAAAGAGTAAAGGCAAAAGAGACTAAAACTCCCCCTGAAACAAATCCCAGAGAAAGCCAAAACTCCCCATAAACTCTTTTAAAAGATCGAGTAACCCAAAATTTCTCCCCCTTGTTGATAATTGGACTCATCAAGTGAGACTAAATGCACTCTAAAGAGACAGACACAAACTCCCCTTGAAATGCAGCTCCCCCCCAAAATATGCAGTGAATGCAACTGGGGTGCAGGTGGAGTGTAAAAAGCATGCTTCTCAGATATGATTGACTGCAATTACAACATCTAACAGGTATAGCAAAATACGTATTATCTAAGACACATGACATGATCAGTGCAACAGATGATATCTAAAGAGAGTCATTAGCACACATTTTTCGATATTTGCAAATAAAAGCATCACCACATTTTCTAGTTGACAAGCAAAGTAAAGCATGAGATACAAAGGCTAGCTGATATCTACAAAGATAAGCATTGTCCAGAATAAAGAGCCTCAGCAAACTTGTTATCCTTTTTAATGTTCAGGCTTTTTCTTTTTTCTTTTTCAACTTTTGCCAGGGGTTATTTGCATGTCAACCTTATGATAACCGACCAAGTCAAGCCTATGCCAGAACTGGACCATCAGAAGCTTAAGACATTGGTCTTGGCATACATAACACTATCTTAGTTCATACCAAAGTGCTATGGTAAGCAGTCTAGAACAATGCAATGCGATAAAGCAAACCCATCTGGATCTTTTCACATAAGCATAAAAAGGCATGGATTTTTCATTTTTCTGAATTTTTATCATTTTTATAGCACAGTTTTCATGTTTAAAGCATATAGATATCAGACGTATCATGTGAACTGAAGCAAAGCATAATCATCGACAGGTATTCAAAAGCATGTACTAGCTAGAATAAGTAAAGCATATCAATCATATAACAGAAGCAAGCTCAAAGTGTGATATGTGAATATGCTTGATATGAACTCACACGAAAAGACTCAAGAAAAGAGTAAAGAAGATAGAAAAACTTACTCAAAATATCCTAAAAAGTATACACAACTCCTAAATCCACTCGCAAATGCTAAAAAGTAGACTGATCTAGGGGTTTGGTAAAAATATCAGCCAACTGATGATGGGTATCAACATGAACAAGGTCAATGACACCTTTCTCATACTGATCCCTTAGAAAGTGAAAACGAACATCAATATGTTTGGTTTTTGAATGAAGACATGGGGTTTTCCCAACACTAATCACCCTGGTACTATCACAAAACAAAGGAACTCTAGGAGGGAAGAACAAACCAAAATCTCGCAAAGTAGAAATCATCCAAACCAATTGAGAGCAACAGCTACATACTCAACCTCAGTAGTAGGAAGTGCAACTCCAGATTGTTTTCGAGAAGACCAAGATACAAGCGAAGAACCAAGAAACTGGCAAGTACCAGAAGTCGACTTGTGATCCAGCCGACACCCACCGAAATCAGCGTCGAAAAAGCCAGATAAATCAAGAGACGATTATGCTGAATAGTAAAGACCTAGATCAGGAGCATAAGTAAGGTACCTGAAAATACGCTTGACAGCCTGCCGATGAGATGCGCGTGGTGAAGACTGAAAGCGCGTGCATAATCCCACGGCGAACTGAATGTCCGGTCTGGTCGCCGTCAAGTACAGTAGCGATCCGATCATCCCTCGATACTCTCTCTCGTTGACATTGACGCCGCTCTCGTCCTTGTCTAGGCCCCCAGATGTGCCTATTGGGGTCATCTGAGGCTTCAGCTCTCCACCAAAATCAAACTTCTTCAGCATGTCCCGCGTGTACTTGCTCTGGTGGATGAAGATGCCATCCTTTTTTTGCTTTATCTAGAGCCCTAAGAAGTACTTAGGCTCACCCATGAGGCTCATCTCAAACTCGCTGTGCATCTGCTCAGAAAAATTGGACACAAGATCATTAGTAGAACCACCAAAAATAATATCGTCCATGTAAATCTGAGCAATCAATAAGTCTGAGCCAACTTTGAGCTAGAAAAGAGTTTTGTCCACAGAACCCATCACAAAGCTGTTCCCCAACAAAAACTGCTTTAGGCAATCATACCAAGCCCTGGGGGCTTGCTTCAGACCGTATAAAGCTTTCTGCAACTTGAAAACATGTCGAGGAAATTTAGGGTTCTCAAAATCGGGGGGCTGCCTAACATAGTGAGGAGCCATGTTGAACAGCATGGGCCTCATGGCTCTAGAAGTGATGAGTGATTATCAACGGAAGTCAAAGAGGACACGAAGAGAAGAGAATACCAGCTGTGTCTAGGCTGCATGTGACTTAGGTACACAGGCAGCGAGCGACTATCGGGCAGAGGGGCCGCGAAGTTGGGCTGGCCCAATCCAAGTACATAAGCTAGGAGCAGCACATGATCCACTTGTCTATTGACCAGGATTAACTCAGGTACACGGGCGGTGAGCGATTGCCAGGCTGAGGTTGCTGCGGAGTTGGGCCGGCCCAATCAGGGTACCCGGTGCGAAGATGGTGGACGCTTTGTCAGTTTCGGCGCAAAACTAACCGCTGATCTCGGATCTGACCATTCTGAGGCGAAGCCGTAGCTGCTACAAAAGCTCCGCATCAGGACAAGTTATCTTTATTTAGGTTTTTACTATTTTGCCTTTAGGCCCACAATCTGTCAGTCGAGTCTGTAAAAAACCCTAGGGGAATTTCGGTCTTTTCCATTTTTATTTCAGCATCTATAAAACCATAGGGGTATTTTTGCATTTTCCCATTTATTGGGCTGCCTATAAAAGGGCTCCAATCCCTAGGGTTAGGGTTACCCATTCTGTAATCACTTTACCAAATCACAAAAGTTTGGGTCCTTTTTGGTGTTCATCTTCCTGGAGTTTTCTTCTCCGCCGTCGCTGTTCATCACGA
Organism: Zizania palustris; assembly: GCA_019279435.1. NCBI lineage: Eukaryota > Viridiplantae > Streptophyta > Magnoliopsida > Poales > Poaceae > Zizania > Zizania palustris. Next base: position 9,348,045 of record JAAALK010000085.1, read on the forward strand.
GTTCACCAAGATCTGTTTCTCTGGCCGATAGAGAAATCACTACATTAGGTTCTATTATTCCTCTCTCAGCCATTGAATGTCACGCTGTGGATCTATTTCTCATTTTGCCTCATTTTGCATGCCTAGCTTGATTATCTGTGTGCGATAGCTTAGGTTCTGATATAGTGGTTTCCCTGCCGCCTGTTTTTCTATTCTTCATTTCTACACATAGCTTCTGCAGTGGCAAAGCAGCAGTTAGCATCTAGGGGCTAGGTCCTACGCACACTGCAGCGTTTCCTAGCGCGGCAGGTAGGCCTGCTCAGCAGCTGCGGCGATAGGGCACTTGAGCAGCCTAGAGCAGCTCACGGCAGCATCAATCGAAGTAGCTGCACGTGCAGAAGTGGCAGGATGCCATGAAGATTGTGCAGCGCATTGATTTGGTTTGAGTTGTTTCAGTGCACATTTTTCGAGGTAGCAACATACCTCGCAGCAGCCGGTAGCTTTGCCAACGGGTTGAGAGAGCAGAGAGAGCTCATGGTGGGAAGGAGAAGTTCTACCAGCAGGGTGGTATACTAAGAGTTCCTCGACGCGGGGAGAGGCTAAAGGCCAGGCCACATCGTGTAGGTGGTGGTAGAGGAGACGACTTTCAAGCCCGTGCTCCGGAGGGTGGTGTTCGCTCTGGCCGAGCTCCAGGTCATTCTGGATACGGCTTTGGACCTCGTGGCCGAGACTTTAGGCAGAACCGAGGACCACGCTTTGAGCCGCATTATGGTCCAGACTCATACGACTCTTTCTTCTTTCCTTCCTTTGAGCAGATGGCTCGACACTAGTTTAGCTCTTTTGCTAAACCTGGTGCCGGACCATTTGCTCCCACTTATGACCACTGATCGTGCAGGATCGAGGACTGGAGGACGTGTGGATCATGGATTTAGGATGCTCTCTCCACATGACGGGACATCACAGATGGTTCTCCAGCCTCACTCCCCCGAGCTCCAAGGAGTACATCACTTTTGGGAACAGTGGTCAAGGGAAGGTACAAGGCATTGTCTCAATTCACATCTCTGATCATTTCTCTTTAAAGAATGTTGCTTTGGTTGGAAACTTGAATTTTAATTTGATTTCTATTTCGCAACTTCTTGAGTATGGTTTGGAGGTTCGATTTAAGAAGGGCATGTCTTCTGTGGTTGATTCTAGAGGATCTTTGGTTTGCCAGCTCTTACCCTTCGGTAAGGTTTTTTAGATTGATTTCGCTAGTTCTTTTGGCTCTTCTTGCTGTTTGATTGCTGGATCCTCCTCTGAGCTCTAGGAGTGGCATAGGAGGTTAGGCCATTTGAGCTTTGATCTGCTAGTCAGATTGAGCTCTATGGACCTAATCTGAGGATTGCCCCAGCTTATGATGGAAAAGGATCTAGTTTGCCATCCCTATCATCAAGGGAAAATGGTTGCCGCTTCTCACTCACCTGTGACTCAGGTGATGACTTCGTACCCGGGAGAGCTGTTATACATGGACACTGTTGGTCCAGCTTGGGTACACTCAGTCGGGTAGAAGTGGTACGCGCTTGTGATAGTTGACGATTTTTCTCGATTCCCATGGGTTTTCTTTTTGAAGTCTAAGGATGAAACTTTTTAGTTTGTTCATGACCTGATTTTGAAGCTGAAGAACGAGAACAATGGTAGAATGCGAGAAATTCACTCTAACAATGTCTCTGAGTTCAAGAACTCTTAGTTCGTCAGCTTCTGTGGTGATCAAGGTCTTGATCATTAGTTTTCTACCCCTTACACTCCCCCATAGAGCGGCTTTGTGGAACGAAAGAACCGCACGCTAGTTGAGATGGCCAGGACGATGCTCGATGAGCATAGGACTCCTAGGCGCTTTTGGGCTGAAGCCATGAACACGGCTTGCTATCTGGCCAACCACATTTTTCTTAGAGCTTACTTAGGTAAGACTTCATATGAGTTGCAGTTTGGCAGACAACCCAAGGTGAGCCACTTGCGAGCGTTTGGCTGCAACTGCTTTGTGCTCAAGAAGGGAGGGCATTTGGACAAGTTTGAGTCTCGTTGCTAGGATGGAGTCTTTCTTGGTTACGATTTGCATTCTCGAGGATTCTGTGTTTGGAACCTCGACTCCCAACAGCTTGTCGAGATTTGCCATGTTTCTTTTGATGAGTCCTTGCCTTCATTGACTCCTTTTGAGCTTTTTGGAGATGATGAGATTGGAGAGTCCATCTTTGAGGAAGATGATGACGTTCCAGCTGTTGATGAGGGTGGGCCTTCTACACAGCCTGCAGACCCCACACCTTCTGAGACTTCGACTGAGGACGAGGGCGGACCTCTGATCACTTCTTCCACTTCGATCAAGCCCCCTCAGTCGAGTCTAGAGGTGACAGCTGCAGACTCCAGTGAGGTGACTTTAGATCACCTGGGATCCCGAGCAGTTCAGCGTGATCACCCCTCAGAGCTCATCATCGGTGATCTTATTGAGAGAACTTTGCGCTCTTCTGTTGACTCGCTTTCTGTGTTTGCTGAGTCTGCGTTTGTTGCATCTTTTGAGCCCAGAGATGTTTCTCATGCTCTTTCTGATTCGAATTGGATAAACGCTATGCAAGAAGAGCTTGAGAATTTTGTCCGCAATTGGGTTTCGACACTAGTTGAGCTGCCACCCGGATGCAACCCCATAGGCACCAAGTTGGTGTTCAAAAACAAGCAAGGTGAAGATGGGGTTGTGGTGCGCAACAAAGCTCGACTAGTTGCCCAGGGTTTCTGTCAGAAAGAGGGTATTGATTTTTAGGAGACTTTCGTCCCTGTTGCCCGTCTTGAGTCCATTCACATTCTTTTGGCATTCGCTGCTTCGAAGGGTTTTAAGCTTTTTCAAATGGATGTCAAGAGTGCTTTTCTGAACGGGTACATAGAGGAGGAGGTCTATGTTAGGAAGCCCCCCAGTTTTGAGAACCCTAAGTTTCCTCAACATGTTTTTAAGCTGCAGAAAGCTTTATACGGTCTGAAGCAAGCCCCTAGGGCTTGGTATGACCGGTTGAAGTAATTTTTGTTGGGGAAGGGCTTTGTGATGGGTTCTGTGGACAAAAATCTTTTGTTGCTCAGAGATGGCTTAGACTTCTTGATTGCTCATATTTATGTGGACGATATTATTTTTGGTGGTTCTACCGATGTGCTTGTGTCCAAGTTTTCTGAGAAGATGCACAGTGAGTTTGAGATGAGCCTCATGGGTGATCTCAAGTATTTCCTAGGGCTCAAGATCAAGCAGACCAAGGATGGTATCTTCATCCACCAGAGTAAGTACGCGCCGGACATGTTGAAGAAATTCGACTTTGGTGGAGAACTGAAGCCTCAGATGACCCCAATGGGCACATCTTGGGGCCTGGACAAGGATGAGAGTGGCGTCAAGGTCAACGAGAGAGAGTTTTGAGGGATGATTGGATCGTTGCTGTACTTGACGGCAATGAGGCCAGACATTCAGTTTGCCGTAGGACTGTGCGCGCGCTTCCAGTCTTCACCACGTGCGTCTCATTGGTAGGCTGTTAAGCGCATTTTCAGGTACCTTACCTATGCGCCCAATCTAGGTCTTTATTATTCAGCATCATCGTCTCTTGATTTATCTGGCTTTTCTGATGCTGACTTTGGTGGGTGCCGGCTAGATCGCAAGTTTAGTTCTGGTACTTGCCAGTTTCTTGGTTCTTGCTTGTCTCTTGGTCTTCTCGAAAGCAGTCTGGAGTTGCACTTTCTACCACTGAGGCTGAGTATGTAGTTGCTGCTAGCTGCTGCTCATAGTTGGTTTGGATGATTTCCACACTGAGAGATTTTGGGTTGTTCTTCCCTACCATAGTACCTTTGTTCTGTGATAGTACCAGCACGATTAGTGTAGGGAAAACCCTTGTCTGCATTCAAAAATGAAACATATTGATGTGTGCTTTCCCTTTCTGAGGGATCAATATGAGAAAGGTGTCATTGACCTTGTTCATGTTGATACCCATCAACAGTTGGCTAACATTTTCACCAAACCCCTAGATCAGTCTACTTTTGAGTGTTTGCGAGGGGGTTTGGGAGTTGTGTATCCTTTTTAGGATATTTTGAGTCAGTTTTCTTTCTTCTTTACTCTTTTCTTGAGTCTTTTTGTGTGTGTTCATATCATGCATATTCACATATCACACTTTGAGCCTACTTCTGTTATATGATTGATCCGCTTTACTTATTCTAGCTGATACATGCTTTTGAATACTTGTCGATAATCATGCTTTGTTTCAGTTCACATGATATGTCTGATATCTATCATATGCTTGGATTTTATGCTTTAAAATTGAAAAATGATCACCATTGCTTCTGGTTACTAGCATGTGTAGGCTGAGTGCTTTTGCTATCTTTTACATGACTGGTAGCTAGTTCCTCACTTAGATGCAGATATGCAACTTGGACATCTTTATGCTTTAACATAGAAAATGTGCTATAAAAATGATAAAAATAAAAAATGAAAAATCCATGCCTTTCTATGCATAATTTGAAAAGATCCAGGTGAGTTTGCTTTGTCGCATTGCATTGTTCTGGACTGCTTACCATAGCACTTTGGTATGAACTAGGACAGTGTAATGTATGCCAAGATCAATGTCTTAAGCTTCTGATGGTCCAGTTCTGGCCTAGGCTTGACTTGGTCGGTTAGCATAAGGTTGACATGCAAATAACCCCTGGCAAAAATGAAAAAGGAAAAAGAAAAATCCTGAAAATTAAAAAGATAACAAGTTTGCTGAAGCACTTTGTTCTGGACAATGCTTATCTTGGTAGATATTAGTTAGCTTTTGCATCTGATGCTTTACCTTGCTTGTCGACTAGAAAATGTGGTGATGTTTTTGTTTGCAAAAATTGAAAATGCGTGCCAATGACTTTCTTTAGATATCATCTTCTGCACTAATCATGCCATGTGTCTTAGACAACATGTCTTTTGCTATACCTGCTAGATGTTGTAATTGTAGTCAATCATATCTGAGAAGCATGCTCTCTACACTCCACCTGCACCCTAGTTGCATTCATTGCATATTTTGAGGGGGAGCTGCATTTCAGGGGGAGTTTTAGTCTGTGTCTTTTTAGAGTGCATTTTAGTCTCACTTGATGAGTCCAATTGTCAATAAGGGGAAGAAATTTTGGGTTACTTGATTTTTTAGAAGTAGTTTAGGGGGAGTTTTGGCTTTCTCTGGGATTTGTTTCAGGGGGAGTTTTAGTCTCTTTTGCCTTTACTCTTTGGATATCCTTGTTGATAATTCTGATATTGCACTCATTTTGAGTCTTTATTTTTTGGTTAACCATAATGACCGCTTTCTTGCCTTTGTTTGGCTTTTGGTCATTAGGGTTAAACTTTTATTCTATTTTCTTCTTTCTGTCTTCTTATGCTTTGTTTTCGTGTTTCCACATGTGCTTGCAGGTGCTGAAGAGCTGATGAAGAGAAGGGTTGACAATGCACTCATCAAGGGGGAGATTGAGGAGCCATGTTGAAGAGCATGGGCCTCATAGCTCCAGAAGTGATGAGCGATTGTCAACAGAAGTCAAATAGGACACGAAGTGAAGAGAAGACCTGCTATGTATGGGCTGCATGTGACTCAGGTACATAGGCAGTGAGCGACTGTTGGGAAGAGGGGTCGCGAATTCGGGTTGGCCCAATCCAAGTACATGGGATAGGAGCAGCAGAGGATCCACTTGTCTGTTTATCGGTATTGACTCAGGTATACGGGCGGTGAGCAATTGCCGGGCTGAAGGAGCTACGGAGTCGGGCCGGCCCAATCCGGGTACTCGATGCGAAGACGGTGGACGCTTTGTGAGTTTCGGCACAAAACTGACCGCTGATCTCGGATCTGACCATTCTGAGGCGAAGCCATAGCTGCTATGAAAGCTCCGCATCAAGACAAGTTATCTTTATTTAGGTTTTTACTATTTTGCCTTTAGGCCCACAGTCTGTCAGTCAAGTCTATAAAAAAACCTAAGGGCATTTATGTCTTTTCCATTTTTATTTCAGCGTCTATAAAACCCTAGGGGTATTTTTGCATCTTCCCATTTATTGGGCTGACTATAAAAGGGCTCCAATCCCTCGGGTTAGGGTTACCCATTCTTTAATCACTTTACCAAATCACAAAAGTTTGGGTCCTTTTTGGTGTTCATCTTCCTGGAGTTTTCTTCTTCGTCACCACTGTTCATCACGAGTTCACCAGGATCTGCTTCTCTAGCCGATAGAGAAATCGCTACATCATGTTCTATTATTCCTCTCTCAGCCATTGAACGTCACGCTGTGGATCTATTTCTCGTTTTGCCTCATTTTGCGTGCCTAGCTTGATTATCTGTGTGCGATAGCTTAGGTTCTGATATAGTGGTTTCCCTGCCGCCTGTTTTTCTTTTCTTCATTTTTGCGCATAGCTTCTGCAGTGGCAAAGTAGCAACTAGCATCTAGGGGCTAGGTCCTACGCACGTTGCAGTGTTTCCTAGCACGGCAGGTAGGCCTGCTCAGCAGCTGCGGCGACAGGGCACTTGAGCAGCCTAGAAAAGCTCACGGCAGCATCAATCGAAGTAGTTGCACGCGCAGAAGTGGCAGGATGCCATGAAGATTGTGGAGCGCATTGATTTGGTTTGAGTTGTTTCAGTGCACGTTTTTCGAGGCAGAAACAAACCTCGCAGCAGTCGGTAGCTTCGCCAGCGGAGTACACGTGAAAGCGTGCGAAGCACGAGGCCTGGTGTTCGGTGCCTTTTTGCCTAAGCAGAGTGTGTTGCGAAGGTGAGCACAAGTCTTCGGCTGTTCGGTGGCTTCGATTTTTGCAGACTTCGGTTCCGAAGTTTGCACACTTTGAAGGTTGTAGGGAGGCTTCGGTTGGTTCCGAAGTATGCATACTTCGGAGACTAGGTGCATGCTTCGCATGATGTTTTAGCACAGTCTTCGAACCAAAGGATATTTTGAACTGTCTTTTCTCTTCGTATTGCGTGTACTTGAACAAATTGCATGTAATGATTATCTTGATGACACGTGAATTTCTTATGCCTTGAATGATCTATTAATCTGCCTTTGAACACTGTGTTGGTGTCTTTTCGAATTGTACACCGGTCATTTTTAGGCGAGATTATTTTTAGCACTGTTTGATCTAGTTTCTTCCATTGAGTATTTCCGTTTAGGTGCGTTGGGTGTTGGGATCAGGCCATTGATTCGAAATAATTTTTTAGGCGTCCATTCACCCCCCTCCAGTTGCTACTTTCAGTCCTACACATAGACCTCCTCCTCTATATACCCATTCAGAAACGCACTCTTGACATCCATTTGAAAATGCTTAAAACCTTTAGAAGCAGCAAAAGCTAAAAGAATACGACAACCCCATCTTCACCTTGCTTGTTCTTAAACACCCACTTGGTGCCTATGGGGTTGCATCCAGTTGGAAGCTCAACCAGTGTCCAAACACGATTGCGAACAAAGTTTTCAAGCTCTTCTTGCATGGCGTTTATCCAATTCGAATTAGAAAGAGCATGAGAAATGTCTCTAGGCTCAAAAGTGGCAACAAACACAGACTCAACAAACACAACAAGAGAACCAACAGAAGAACACAAGGATCTCGAAGTGAGATCACCGATGATGAGCTCTGAAGGGTGATCACGCTGAACTGCACGGGATCCTAGGTGATCTGAAGTCACCTCACCGGAGTCAGCAACTGACACCTCTGGACTCGGTTGAGGGGGATCGATCGAAGTAGAAGGAGTGATCAGAGGTCTACCCTCATCCTCAGTTGAAGTCTCAGAAGGTGTGGGGTCTGCAGGCTGTGTAGAAGGCCCACCCTCATCAATAGTAGGAGTGTCATCATCTTCCTCGAAGATGGACTCTCCAAGCTCATCATCTCTAGAAAGCTCAAAAGAAGGAGTCAGCGAAGACATGGACTCATCAAAAGAAACCTCACAAGTCTCGACAAGCTGCTGAGAGTCGAGGTTCCAAACACGAAAGCCTCGAGAATGCAAAGCATAACCAAGAAAGACTCCATCCCAGCAACGAGACTCAAACTTGTCCAAATGCCCTCCCTTCTTGAACACAAAGCACTTGCAACCAAACGCTCGCAAGTGACTCACCTTGGGCTGTCTACCAAACCACAACTCATATGATGTCTTACCTAAGTAAGCTCTAAAAAAATGCGGTTGGTCAGATAGCAAGTCATGTTCATGGATTCAGCCCAAAAGTGCCGAAGAGTCATATGCTCATCGAGCATCATCCTAGCCATCTCGACCAGCGTGCGGTTCTTTCGTTCCACAACATTGTTCTGTGGGGGAGTGTAAGGGGCAGAAAACTGATGATCAAGACCCTGATCACTACAGAAGCTGATGAACTGAGAGTTCTTGAACTCTGAGCCATTGTCAGAGTGAATTGCTCGCATCCGACCATTGTTCTTGTTCTTCAGCATCAAAATCAGGTCATGAACAAACCGAAAAGCTTCATTGTTAGACTCCAAAAAGAAAACCCATGAGAATCGAGAAAAATCGTCAACTATCACAAGCGCGTACCACTTCCCATCGACTAAGCGTACTCGAGCTGGACCAACAGTATCCATGTGTAACCGCTCTCCCGGATACGAAGTCATCACCTGAGTCACAGGTGCGTGAGAAACGGCAACCATTTTCCCATGACGACAGGGATGGCAAACTAGATCCTTCTCCATCTTCAGCTTGGGCAATACTCGGATAAGGTCCATAGAGCTCAATCTGACTAGCAAATCAAAGCTCAAATGACCTAACCTCCTATGCCACTTCTAGAGCTCAGAGGAGGATCCAGCAATCAAATAGCAAGAAGGGCTAGAAGAACTAGAGAAATCAATACGAAAAACTTTACCGAAGGGTAAGATCTAGCAAACCAAAGATCCTCTATAATCAACAATAGAAGACATGTCCTTCTTAAAGCGAACCTCTAAACCATCCTCAAGAAGTTGCGAAACAGAAATCAAATTAAAATTCAAGTTTCCAACCAAAGCAAAATTCTTCAAAGAGAAATGATCAGAGATGTGAATTGACCCAATACCTTGTACCTTCCCTTGTCCACTGTTCCCGAAAGTGATGTACTCCATGGAGATGGGGGGAGTGAGGCTGGAGAACCATCTGCGATGTCTCATCATATGGCGAGAACATCCTGAATCCATGATCCACACGTCCTCCAATCCTCGATCCTACAAGATCAATGGTCATGAGTGGGAGCAAACGGTCCGACACCAGGTTTAGCAAACGAGATAAACCAGTGTCGAGCCATTTGCTCGTAAGTAGGAAAGCAGAAGGAATCATACGAGTCTGGACCAAAACGTGGCTCAAAGCACGATCCTCTGTTCTGCCTAAAGTCACGACCACGAGGTCCAAAGTCGTATCCAGAATGACCTGGAGCTCTTCCTGAGCGAAAACCACCCTCCGGAGCATGGTCATGAAAGTCGTCTCCTCTACCACCACCTACACGACACGGCCTGGCCTCTAGCCTCTCTCCATGATGAGAGACTCTCTGTCTACCACCCTGCTGGTAGAACTGCTCCTGCCCACCTCGAGCTCTCTCTTCTCTCTCAACCCGCTTCCTCCTGAAGCAAAACTCCTCAAGATGCCCGTATCTCTAAAAAACTCACAGTGATAGGTAGGCTTCTTGGGATGTGGTTGAGGCTTGGGGTTCTTAGGCTTGGTGGTGTTGGTTGTAGAATCTTTGGTGTGAGAGGGTCCAGGTAGAGAATCAAGAGAAGTGTGGAGTGGTTTAGGCTTTGAGACCCAGATAGGCTTCTTGGATGGAGCTTTAGGTTGTTCTTGGAACACTCCATCCTTGGGCTGACTATCATGAAAAGACTTAGTGGAGTGAGTCTTGGGATATCTCTGCTCTAGAGTCATCTTGCTCCACTCCACTGCACGGCTAATGGCACTCTCAAAGTCATCCTTGGTGTAGGTGTAACCTACCCCAAACCCATCTTGCCTCTTGAACTGCTAGATCATCATGCCAAGTTGTGGCTCTCTGGCACTAATCCAACTCAGGTTCTGATGGAGGTAAAAGTTCTCATTCTGAGCATCAGCTAGCTCCCCTCTCAAAGAAGCTAGCACCTCCACCTGAGATACGTAGATCTCACACTCTCTATCAACTTCGACAGACTTCTCAGCTTTTAGCTTGAACAATTCCAATCTTAGGGACAAGCAGTTCTCACAAACAGTAGGTTGAACTGACAAGGTCTCAAGCTCTAGCTTAGTCTGCTCCAGCTCAGCTCTCAGTCTAGCTAACTCGCCCAACTACTCATCACTCTTGGCTTTCAGCTCAGCTAAACTAGCTAAATGGGATGGGCAGTCTACACAGGGCACGACGACAGTGGCATGAGCATCTCTTAGCTCCAGGTGAGCGCTTTCAAGCTCAGTGGCCAAATCGTCTCTCTCATCTACCCTCTTTGTGTACCTGGACTTCAGAGTTGTCAGGTCACACAACAACACCTCACAGTTAGGGCACTAACTACTACCACCCAAGCAAGGGGAAGAAGACAGACTCTCAATCTTGCCATTTGCCATGTCAAGCTCATCTATCCTCTTTTTAGCCCCTCTAAGCAGTTTCTCCCGATACTTCAACTCCTGACGGTTCTCTTCTAGCAAATTAACAACTTCTTGTTCATAGGAAGATACCTTTTCATCGTCGTCATCATCGAAGTTGTCAGACGAGCACTTTTCTTCCTTATCCCCAAGAGCCATTGAGCAGAAGCTCTTGCGGGATCTTCGGCTATGACGCGAGCGACTCTTCGGCTTGTCCCCGAAGGCCATGAAGCAGAGGTCCACCGGATCGTCCATGTCATTCCCCTTCTTGATCACGATCTCTTCATCACTTGAGCTTGAAGACGAGGAAGAAGACGATGACCTCTTGGAGTAGATTCTCTCCATGTCGGCGAAGAAGGCCTTGTCTCGCTTCTTGTTCTCACGCTTGTAGTCCTTCAGATCCTTTCGAAAGAACCTCATCTTGGGCTTGCCCTTTGTGGAGGTGAAGCTGTTGTGCTTGCCGGAGTCGTAGGAGCTACCGCCGATTCCCTTCTTGTAACTCTTCCACTTGGGGTAGTCGGCAATGAAATGACCTGGATCACCACACTCAAAACTTCCGGATTTTCTGCCGTGTCTTTTAAGCATTCGTTTATCATAGACACGACGCACCCAGTTGTTAAACAAACACATATCATCATCTCCTAGCGAATCAAGCTAATCCTCAGAGATAGACATCAAAGAAAACGCAACACAACTCAAAGCAGTAGGATAAGCAGAAGTTGTCACAAGGGCCAGGGTTTTTGAGCCAGAACCAGTTAGATTTGATCTCAACTGGATATCAACCTCTGAGGCCTTGAGCTTACTAAAAAGCTCTGCGACAGTCAAGGTATCATAGGAAGCACTCTCAACAATAGAAGAAACCTTGATCTCCCAGATCTTAGGGTCCAAGGTATGGAGAACCTTGAGCGACTTTTCATGATCTGAGACTAGCTTATCACGATCGGCCTTGTTGACCCAAAGATTGTTAATGATCGATTGAAAGTGACCAAACAAAGCTTCAACAATCTCACCCGGCTTCTGTGAGAAATTTTGATACTCACGCCGGTAGGTCTGATAGAGCCTAGACTTGACCTGACCTGTCCCCTCATGGTGTGCCTGGAGGGTAGCCCAGATCTCTCAAGCAGTGTCGAGATGGCTAACGCGCTCAAACTCACTGGGACCTAAACCAGAAAATAAAATGTTCACCACTTTGCTATTGTTCTGATGCTGGGCGATTATATCAGGAGAAGTGCACAAAGCAACAGGAAGTATAGAAAAAATAGCGTGAACACAAATATCCCAAATGTCCGAGCTCTGGCTCATGAGATAGGCTCGCATGCGAGTCTTCCAATAAGTGTAGCCAAAAGCTTCAAGGGACGGGACCTTACCAAAGGAAGTCATGATCACTACCTGGGGTTAGAACCGGTTAAGGTATGGAAAATCCCTAACCAAGCTCTGGTACCATTTGTAGGACCGAAAGTAGCGATCAAGGGGGGGTGAATGGGCGCCTAAAAAATTCTTTCGAATCAATGGCCTACTCCCAACACCCAATGCACCTTGACAAACAAACAGTAGAAGCAAAACAGATCAGAGGTACTAAAATTGTCTAGCCTAAAAATGACTAGTGTCCTAATAAAAAACATAAACAACGATATTAAAAGCAGATTTAAACTAAACAAAATAAATGCAGTAAATAAAAATGTGTTCTCAGATGATTCAATAAATACTTGATGTGCACAGAAAAACACCTAGATATATCAGTAAACATTCATATTGCAATCTAAAAATAAAGTACTAACAAGTGAATAAATCATGGATCATTCAGAAATAAATTTAGAAATAAAACTAATGTATTGCACATAAATCGAGAATGGAAAATATTACTGTGACTATTTTTTTATACGAACAAATTAAAAGTACATAATTAAACATGAGAAACACCAGAGCAAACTAGATGCTTCATGTGAATAAAACTTCCGATGTAAAAATCAAGGAGAGAAAAGTTGTTTAGCACGCATACCGATGTAAATAAAAAGATTTTTTTCTGGGACTTCCGCTGGCGGCTTGGGCACCAGCCAACCAAAAAATCCCTGCGCAACAAATCAGATGCTTCCTACGTGTGATGGCATGCGTGACCGGGCCCACCTCTGTAGATGTAATCAACTCCCTTGGTTTCTTCTGCGCCGTGCTCTCCAATCCCTGAACAGAAACCCGACGGTAGGATTTCTCCAGGAAAACAATCAACAACACTTCCTACTATGCATGCAATCGCTGCACACGTAGTCTGCCATCACACGTAGATGCACCGAACACAACGGCCACCAAGAAAAGTCTTCCACGTGTCTCTAGGCGCTGCAGTGTTCTCAAGCACCCCACTGAAAGTAGGCCAGCGCCTTTTCGCCCACACGTGATGCAATGCTGTGCCGCTAGCGCTTCTCGAATTCACCACCCACCAGCGCGTGGAACTCCATTCTCCAGGGGACAGAGCACTCTGCCGCATCTGCATCTTCTCACGGGGACTCGCGCGAGCTCTACCTCGGCTGCCATGCTAGCTGCCGCTCCCGAAGCCTAGTTGCGTGCGAAGTGCGTCGCCTGGAGGAAAAGAAACAGCCAACGGCAGGTGTATCGCGTGAAGGGAAAAAACGAGGTTTAATTTTAGATGAGTCAACCCTAACCCTAGGGGGTTGGGGCCTATTTATAGGCAGCCCACTAAAAAAAAGAAAAAGACAAATTTACCCCTATGGTAAATTACACTGACTCTGAAAATAAAATTGGAAATGACCAAAATGCCCTTAGAGTTTTTTACTGACTCGAATAAAATAGATTGTGGGCCAAAAGGAAAAATAATAAAATCTTAAATAAAGATAATCATCGGTTGTCAGTTTTGCGCCAAAACTGACAAAGCGTCCACCGTCTTCGCACCGGGTACCTGGATTGGGCTGACCCGATTCCGCAGCTTCCTTAGCTCGGCAATCACTCGCCGCCCTTGTACCGGTGTCAATCCCAGTCAACAGACCGGTGGATCCTCTGCCACTCCTAGCACATGTACTCGGATTGGGCCAGCCCGACTCCGCGACCCCTCTGCCCGGCAGTCCCTCGCTGCCCGTGTACCTGAGTCACACGCAGCCCAGACACGGCAGGTCTCATCTTCTCTTCACGTCTCCTCTTTGACTTCCGTTGACAATCACTCATCACATTTGGAGCCATAAGGCCCATGCTCTTCAACATGGTTCCTCACTATTGCCTCTGGAGCTCTTAATCTCTTATCGACCACTTCTTCTAAATTATCCTTCAAAAGAGTTTCATACACATCGACTAATAAGCCATCTTGCTTAAGTAACCTCAAAGAGCCATGATTCACCTCTACGGGTAAAACGGCGTCCTGTTCACACACCAACTCATATGGACTTACCTTAGTTAGTGGCACCATGCTTTGCAACTCTACATACCCATAATGCCTCAGAAAGCACTTCAAGATAAAATCGATTACCTCGTTTTGAGTCATGTTCTTGAGAGGCACGACCTCGGTCTACTTGGTGAAGTAATCCATAGCCATCAACATGAACCGATGCCCTTTTGAAGAGGAAGGATAAATTTGGCCAATAAAGTCCAAGGCACAATCTCAGAACGACCATGGTTTGATAATAGGATTAAGTAAAGATGCAGGAGCAAGATGAATATTACCAAACCTTTGACAAGCTTCACATCCTATATAGTATTTAAAACAATCCTCAGTCATAGTCGACTAATAATACCCCGCTCTTTTGAGCATCCAACTCATTTTATGGGCCGACTTATGAGTACCACAAAGACCTTCATGTACTTCACCCACAATAAGTCTAGGCTAATCGACATTCAAACTTTTCAAAAGTACAACATCAATTGTTCGACGATACAACTCATCATCAAGCAATATAAATTTAAACGCTTGCCACCGAACTTTCCAATCAACCCGCTTACTAGGATCTCTCAAATATTGAATAATTGGAGTCCTCCAATCATCCTCATGATTTTCTAAAGTACTCGCCAAATCCTCGCTCAAATTGGTGTTCAAATCACAAATTTCAACCTACCCCCCAATGTCCTGAAATTTCCTAACACGGGGTGGTCAGACCGGCTATAGAGGGCCAGTTAGACCGGCCATTGTCGGACAAACGACACAGGGTAGTTAGACTAGCTAGGCATGACCGGTTAGACTGACCAGACACCTACGATCGGACTAGCCATGGCAGGCTGGTCAGAACAATGTGTTCTGACTTGCGGGGTGAAATAAAGTCAAGCATCAGTTTTTCTTGTGCAAAAAATTTATCTATTATAATTTGGTTACCAGATGCTTGCTGAGAAAAGTCATTTGCTACTGAATTGGCTTCTCTATAAATATGAGAAATCTCAAAATCGTCAAATGTAGCAATTATGTCTAGACATTTATCCATGTAATTATTTAGCAAACCATTTAAACATTGAGCACCTGTATCTACTTGCTGAACTACTAATAGTGAATCACCATATGCATGAACATACTTAACACCCATGGAGCTTAACAATTCAAGTCCTAGCAATAGAGCTTCATATTCAGCTTGATTATTAGTACAAGGAAATTCTAATTGGGAATCGACGATATCCCAAATAGCACTTTTGGCTTAGAAGGTAAGCCTCCATGCGCACCTTCCAATAAGCAAAATCATGACCATCAAACATCGGGATTTTTGAGTTCCTTTTCATGTCGCCAAAACAAGGATCACAAACCGGTTAAGGTCAACTGGTGATCTAACCGGCTCTGATAACCAATTGTGGGATCGGAATGGCGACTAGAGGGGGGTGAATAGGCGCCTCGACAAATTCTCGTGAATTAGATGACCTTTTCAAAAACACTCAACACACCTCTAAAATATTGCAAACTCAATTTTGAATAGAGAAGTACAGTAAGAGTTCAAAACGTGGTTCAAAAACAAAGTTCAGAGTAACTTGGAGTTTGAACAGTTGATCTGTATTGTCGATATTTAATACTTCGAAATACAACTGCTATTTCGACAAATGAACAGTCGACAAGAAGGTGTCGTTCAATGAAACTCCAACAAGTTTCATAAGATCAGAAAAACACTCAGAGATAAACAATATGAAATATCTAAATGAACTTGCAATGTAACCAAGTGAGAGCTCAATCAACAATCTGAATCAACAATTTAATTTAGATTGCAAAGTTAAAACATATTTCAGATATTGCAAATTAAGCAACAGTAAATTTCAGAACTAATTTGGCCAACAACACATCAGGCAATTCAAAACTGTACTGATTAGAAACAGTGAATAGACTTTTTCAGATTCAGTTTTGGTTCACATGTAGAATTCAATCTTCAGAATAAACTTTAATTCTGAACCAGCACAATTCAAGCAGTCATCAAATCCTATCAGATTTGAGAATACAATAGTATCAGATCTGAGATTGAACAGATTTAATATGCCCTTGAAAACAGAATTCAAATTCAATACTAAATTTCAGTTAAACTAAAAATTGAAATTTAAACTTGATTTTAGAGAAATAATCTGTTCTGGATAAGAATTTCTATACCTGAAAATGAACTTCAGATTATAAATTTTGTCTGAATTATTTACATTCAAATCTTATCTTCTAGTTGCAGCTATTTAGATCAATCCAACATGTCAAGATGAAATTGCATTCAGAAATCAGTAAATTTAAACTCAATATTCAGCTTCAGCAGATTCAAAGAGTATTTACCTGAAAGGCTGATTCAAATTGAATGACATACAACAATATCACACAAACAGAATATAAACTATGCTTCAGAATGATTAAATCAAATAGAACAGAACTGAAAAAACAGTTTACTTAGTTCAGATTTAAAGATTTAAATCTTACTGTTGAAGTTAGATCATATTTGCAATTATACTTCTCAAATGTTTATGTTTTACTGACTTTGAAACTAATCATTAACTTTGATCAATATAACATAACTACTCATGGACTACTTCAAATAAACATGAACATACAAAATAACTACTGTTGGCATAAAAGATTACGCTAACAGGTTCTCGAAGATTAAAAACTAACAAACGAAGAGTTTGTGATGCAGACTATTTCAAGCCTCCGAATTGGATAATAGCTCGAAGTAGTTCAAAGTTGTGTATTGAATAAGTGAGTATTCGATGCCTATTATAGGGTAAGAATGGGGGTATTTATAGGTAAAAATCTTAAGGAAAAGACATTTTTACCCCTCAATTACAACTGACATAGTGGAAACTATTCGGTACCCCTAATAGGGTTAAAATGGTAAAATACTAATCTAATTAGAGAGAAGATAAGTATTCCATCCTTGCTGACAGATAAGATCTCTAAAGATTTAACCTTCGAAGTCATACTCCAAACAGAAGCCTGCATGGATTCTTCGAGCTTGATCATGTACTAAACTGGAGTTAATACTGGAAATTCAGTTTAGTAGATTGTCTTTGTCTTATAACTATAGAGACCCTGAGGATGAAGAATTTTCCCCCAACAGTAGCCCTTCGAATACGCTTCTCCGAGTGATGTGTAAAGTTAGGAGAGCAGTATACGCAAGAAAAATAATCATGCGCAGGGTTTAATAAAATTTATCAACCTTGGAAGTATTCAAAAATTTAGAGACTTCAAATCGACTTCCAAGCGAAGGTCTAGTTTGAACAGATCCGAAGTCAATTTCTACGAAGCTAAAAAGACCGTTAGACTTAGAAAAATAGCCGTTATCTTTTTCTTTCAGAAGAAGTTATAACGTTGCTTGGTTTTCGGAAACAATAACGGTACAGAAGGCGGAACGTCAAGTATGAACGGTAATAAACTGCGAGTTCAGGCTATAAATAGAGGGGCAAAAGGCATTCGAGATAGTTTACCCACTGTTCTCGTGCAATCCCTCTTTTAGCCTACAGAGCTCTAGTTCCAACCTTCTCATTCTGTTTGATGGCAAAGACTAGCTTCAAAGAGCCCGTAGCAGCTTCGACCTTGGCCAGGCAGCAAGCCATGGTGGCGGTAGCAGCAGCGGCGCCTGCGGGGAATCCCCAACAAGTAGGCCCCCACGACCTCCTCCCGGCATCCTTCAAGTATTCGGATCTGTCCTATAAATTGGGGCTATCGACCTGCAAAAAGAAGACCATCGTAGCAGCAATCGTGGGGAAGGTTATTCTGGGAATCAAGATCTGTCAGCCCGGTCAGGAAGCAATCCCCTCGCCTCGGCCCGGAGAGGTGGTTGTTTTCGAAGCCTTCTTCGAGGCAGGGTTAGGGCTTCCAGCAGTAGACTTCTTGTCGGAGGTATTAGAACTTTTCCATGTCACCCTTCCTCAGCTATCTCCAAACACCATAGCGCGTCTTGCGATCTTTGAATGGGCGATGCGAGCCTAAGGTTGCGAAGGGAGAGCACAAATCTTCGTAGCGCTCCACAAGGCTTCTTGCCAGCCGAAGACTTACCAAGGCTCTGGAGGAGAGAAGATAGTGGTTGCCTTCGGCAGCATTGACTTCAGGCTCTGAGACGAGTACCAAATTTGATTTCTAGCGAAGTCCATCAATGCCAAATGGTACACGGATTGGATTCTTCGGTGGTTCTATGCCGAAGTGGGAGCGGATAGCAGTTTGGCCAGGCCTCTGGAAGACATATACTTCCGGAGGGAAGCCGATGTTCATCCAAACCCAGGCCAGCTCAAAGCTCGCCTCAATCTACTATAGACAATAAGTCGTCGCATGAGCATGCGAGACTTAGCGAAGGAGTTCATCAGGATCCAGATTCCGCCTCTGATGGCCAACTGGCCTATTAACATTGAAGAGAATCCGAAGGGTGGACTCTGAGAAATCTCTTCGAGCTCCGCAGGTAACTTCGAAAACTGCAAAATGATTCATATGCAATAATTTCATAAAAAATGATATAACAGGTATAAAAACTTATCTTTCAGCTCCACGTGCCACCTTGACTTCGGAGAAAGTTGTACGGGCTTCGGAGAAGATCCTCGGAGCCCCTACCCTTGCTGAGAAGGAATTGAGGGTGAAACTGGTGGACAGTTGGGAGCGGTTCAACCGAGTATGGATTATACTTGGAGTTGACGCTCCTTCCCTTTCGGAATGGAGCACTTCTGAGCCTGGTCCTAAGAAGTGGAAACCTGAAGCTGGGAGTTTGGCGCCATCCAAGACTCCCGTGAAAAAGTTGGCCCATAAACCAAAGTTTGTGGCCCCTTCCAAGTCCTCTACTTCATCTTCGGATTCATTTGAAGATGAAGGATACATTGAAATGCAAAGGGTTTTGATAGACCTTATTACCGAGGATGAAGGGGCACAGGCAGAGGTTGGAGTCCCTATTACAGGCGACACAGTAGCCATGCCAGCTGCGCAAGACAACCTCGAGCAGTCAGAAACTTCGAATGTCCTGCCTAGCCAAGAGGCCCCTGCCGCTGAAGAAGGCGTTGTCGAGGTAGAAAATGATCAAGCTTCGACTCCGGACGAAGTGATAACTGCTATTCTTGGAGAGATTTCAGCAGCTAATCCTTTGGTCCCCAACTCCGAATCCGAGGAGTACTTCGAAAAGGCATTCGAGCCTTCGAGCAGTCCCATACTCATCCGTCGACAAAATGTCGAAGGTAAGCCTCAGTAGATTACTTTTCCTTTCTTTTCGTGTCTTATAAAATTATGCAATATATAATACCTTTGATTTTACAGGATCAACCCCCATGGAGATGACCCCTGCCGCGAAGACTATGCCTGAAACCTCAACATGTCCGAAGTCAATTCCGGAGAAGGTTTTAAAAATGGGGCCCGGAAAAGGTAAAGGAAAAGTGGATCCTTTTCCTGCTCCGAACTCTGGATTAACCCCGTCGGAATCTACAGACGGAGGCTAGTCCACGGAAGGAGGCCAATCCACCAAGGTCTCCGAGGATGCAGAACTGCGCTCCGGCACTTCTCCCAATGAAGACGATCAAAGAGCCTTGTCAAGGCTCCCCCTCCTAGCTCCTTTTCTAGAGGAAAGGACCGGGCTTCGGACTCTGCTAGAGCCTTTTGCTCGAGCTAATAACGAAGTTGGGGAGACTGACTTGGTGGCTATACTTGGGGAAGCCAAGGGGTCGGAGTTAGATGCAGCCATGGAGCAGGCATCATACCAGGTACAAAGTATCTGTAATAACAGAGTTAGTTTCAACATGTAAATAGTTTACTCACATTGCTTTTTCCTTCGCAGCAAATAGTCTTGGCTCAAGCTGCGGCTGTTTCTAACGAGTGGGAGTGCAATCGTATTAAGGAGAAGATAACTGCTCTCCAAGGGAGTCTTGTTAGCTCCGAAATTCAGACTTCCATCTTGGATGAAATGGTAGCAGCGGAAAGGAAAGCCAGACTTGGTCTGGAAGCTGCTAATCGGAAGCTTGAAGATGAACAAATCGTGCTTCGGGCTGAAGTAGAGAAACTGCGAATGGAGCAAGCAACCACGGGGGCCGAGCTGGTCAAGCTTCGGGTGGAGCAGACGAAGTTAATGGAGGAGGCCAATAACTTGCTCGGTCAAAAGAACTCCTTAGTTATGGAGGTAGCTAGGCAATCTTCTTTGATAGACGAGCTGTCTTCGTCAAGGGATATTTTGTCCGAAGACAAGGTGAAGTCCAAGAAGGTAGCTTTAGAGACCATGGACAACCTTTGGGGCGTCTTGGAATACTTCGGTACTTCTTGGACCTTACCTTAAACTAGCGATGTCCCTCTGCTGCGAAGATTGAAGATGATCCAAGCAGCAGCGAAGATGATGAAGACAGCGAGTATTTGGTATGGAGAAATCTCCAGCCAAGTAGCTGCTCTCGGAGTAGTTCGCTACTACGAGGATCTAGGGCTATCAGTAGCACTAGACTCAGGGTTGACTCCCATTATCTTCGACGACAACCGGTTATTAAACCCTTCCAATGACGTAGCTATAGCTTGGCAAGACTTCCAAGCATCTTGGAGAGCCGAAGGTCGATCGACAATCAAAGCTTGGATTGATGAAGGACTTCGCCAAAAGGAAGCATGGTCGTAGGCTTCGAGCAGCCATCCCCCACCGGACCCGAAGGTCTAGTTTTGTTTAGGGCCCCAAATATGTAAAAGTTTATGCTTTTATCTTTTATGAATGGAAAGACTTATTTGGAAATGTTTTTAGGCTTTCTGACCTTTTATGGATGATCTCGAAGTGCTAGAGGTTAATGAAGAGCTTCGACTACTATGGGCTACCTTCGAAACTTTAAGACCTCACAAACGCCCTCGATTTTCAATTCCTCAAGAAAGCTACGGTGTAATTGCGCCCGAAATATGCAAAGATATATTATCTTACATTAAATAAGCAGAAAAAGAAGTTAACTTGGAACCTTCATCTTCTGAAGACATTGAATGGTCCGAAGAAGAAAATACTGCTGAAGAACAAGTAAAGAAAAGTTATGAACAACTTCGAAGCTGGGAAAGAAGCCCCGAGCGACTTCGAACTTGGGCTGAACTTCAGCAGGAACAAAAGGATTTCTGAGCTTTGAAAGGAGGGAAAAGAGTTAAACGTAAAGTTATTAAAACTCCCGGCTCCGGAACTAGTCATTTTAGCTTTAGTGGTAGTTCTAGGAATCGAAGAGGTCTTCGTTTCCTTCTCGGTATAGATTTAGACTTTTCATGATGTAATGTAATCTGTTTGAATGATAAGATTAAAGTTTCAAAATTGTCTCCCTACTTCCCAGCCCCTCTTTGGGTGAAAGCAACTTCGAAACTTGGTCGAAGGTGGTTACGCGCAACGAAAATAACTTTAGTTAGGAGTACAATTTTGGAGGCTCAGAGCCCCTTATCACCTTAGAGATTGACTAAGGTCTCAAAAAATGTCTTCGACTCTATTAACTCGGAGTGTGAAAACTGGTAACTTAGTACCTTTTTGTTTGAATGTAGTCACTTTGGACACTTTTTTCAAATACCTTAGCATCCAATACAATTGGTCGCTTTGGACTCTTTTTACAGACGTTCTAAGCTATTAGCTCAAAGTATATTTAGTTTGGCCTCCTTCGGCTCTTTTTGCGAATGCTATCAAACCAGTGGTTCAGAATTCGCATAGTGGTCTCCTTGGACTCTTTTTACGGATGCTTTCAAGCCGGAGCCTGGAAACCGTATCATTTGGTCTCCTTGCACTCTTTTTATGGATGCTTTCAAGTCGGTGGCTTGGAATCCGTTTTTCTATGACTTTCCCACCTCGTCGGAAGCTTCGAACCAGTGGTTCGAAGTCCGCAAAATTGGTTCAAATGAATGACACTTCCCTCACAGCATACTTTGTTCCTCCAGTGCGTCCACTAGAAGTATGAAGTGTTTGAGAGGTAGGCATTATCTGAACCATGAGCTTTATTTATTCAGAAGGTGTTTACAAATGATTACAAGGAGCCCCAATGCGAAATATCGCTTTAAGTGCTCCGCATGCCAGACATGCTTTAGCTCTTCGCCTTCTAAATTAGCTAACTTAAAAGAACCAGGGCGTCCTGAACGGAGAATAATGTATGGATCTTCCCACTTATTTCCTAATTTCCCTGGTGCTATAATTCTTCGCAAAACTAGATGACCCGGCTTAAGTTCATTAAGCTTAACCTTCGGGTCATACCAAGTCTTCGTTTGCTGTTGATATTTCGACAAATTAGCCACAGCTCGAAGCCTTGTTTCTTCTGTTAAATCAAGCGAAGCTTGCCTTTCTCCTTCTATTTCTAGTTCGGTGGTGCGAAGAGATCCTCCTTTGAGCTCCGTCGGTGTCATAGCTTCATCTCTGAATAATAACCTAAAAGGAGTAAAACCTGTGGACCTCGTTTGAGTGGTCCGAATGGACCATAAAATCTTCGGGAGTTCTTCAGTCCACAGTCCCTTTGCTAACCCTACTATTCTTCTATTCAGCCCTGATAAAATATTACCATTAGCCCTTTCGACGGCTCCATTAGACTAAGGATGGCGCACAGCTGCAAAGCATATTTGTATGCCAAGATCTTCGCAAAACTTCCTGAAGGGCTCCGCATCAAACTGTGTCCCATTGTCGACTGTGAGCTGTCGAGGCACTCTGAATCTGCATATAATATTTTTCCAAAAGAACTTTTGTACATTATTTGAAGTGATAGCTGTGAGGGGTTCTGCTTCAACCCACTTGGAAAAATACTAAATTGCTACCACTGTGAATTTCATACTTTCTTTTGCTACTAGGAAGGGGCCAATGAGATCCATGCCCCATCTGGCCATAGGACAAACTGGAGCAATGGCTTGAAGAGTCGTTGGCAGACGATGACTTTGTCTTCCCATCCATTGACAACCTTGGCAAGTGTGGACTAAGCTCTTTGCATCAGCCACTATTGTAGGCCAATAAAGCCCCTGGTGAAGTGTTTTTCCTACTAAAGATCGGGGGGGCAGATGGCTACCACAAAGGCCTTCATGAATTTCTCGGAGTATCTCTTGACCTTCGGCTTGAGATATACATCGGAGTAGGGGGAACATACTCCGGCCTTGTAGAGAATACCGTTGATTACATGATAATTCCGAACTCTTAGCTTCAGCCTCGAAAGCTGTGGCCCTTCAGGCAAATTTGCTTCACCTTGCAATAAATCCATGATTGAGCTCCGCCAGTCAGTCCTTGGAATGCAAAGAAGCTCCGCAGGAGAAATTTGTGGCACCGAAGGCGAAGTAAGTTCTTCGTAAAAGGCTCCTTCTGGAATGTCCATAGCTCTAGTTGCAGCCTTCGCTAAGGTATCAGCTTGCACATTTTCAGCTCTTGGTATACATCAGATGGAAATCCATTTGAATGCTGCTTCGATATTACAGATCTCTTCCAAATATTTAGCAAGCTGCGGATGATAGACTCTAAAACTTTTATCAACGTGCCCTGCTACAATTTGAGAATTTGTTTTAACAACAACTCTTGTAGCACCCAAAGCACGAGCTTTTCGAAGTCCTAACAAAATTCCTTCATACTCCGCTATATTATTAGTGGACTTAATTTGAGCCTTGCGGAGTACATCACTCTTTGCCCCGAAGGTGAAATTATTACCACTCTGATGCCTACTCCAGATGCTTGGAACGCTCCGTCGGAGTATATGGTCCAAATTCCTTCATTTGATTTCTCCGGAGCCCATATTGTAGATGGAGTCCATTTTGCCACAAAATCTGCCACCACTTGCGACTTGATTGCTGTCCTTGCTACGAAGGAGATGCCGAAGGGTGCTAGCTCAATGGCCCATTTTCCAATTCTTCCCGTAGAATCTTTGCTTCGGAGCATATCTCCCGAGGGATACAAAGTTGGTACAATTACATTATGTGCTAAAAAATAATGTCATAATTTCCTCGAAGCCATTATCAGAGCATAAGTGAACTTCTCAAGCTCAGAATATCTTGTTTTTGCTCCAGATAAGGCTTCAGATACAAAATAGACTAGATTCTGCACCAACTTCCCATTGAAATTAACTTCTCTAACAAGGAATACACTGATAGTGGAGCCAATAGCTACAAGGTAGAGGAGTAGGGTTTCATCTGCAATGGGCACAGTGAGTGTAGCGAGGTTGCTGAGATAATTTTTAATATCATCAAAACTCTTTTGACACTACGGTGTCCATGCAAAATCTTAGGACCCTTTCAATGCTTTGAAAATAGGCAGGCTTCGTTATGCGGACCTTGCTAGAAATCTGCTAAGTGCTGCTAGACGACCAATCAGCTTTTGTACCTGCTTAAATTTTTCGGCGGAGCCATCCTTTGCAATGCAGTTATTTGAGTAGGGATAGCTTCAATCCCTCTACTCGAAACTAGATACACTAGCAACTTCCCAGCTTGAGCCTCGAAGATACATTTTTCATGGTTGAGACGGACTCCACATGCCCGAAGGCTCTCAAATGTTTCTGCTAAGTCTAGGCTATGTTGGTGCTTTAAAGCACTCTTTATTACAATATCATCCATATAGGCTTCTACATTGCGGCCAATTTGATGACCTAGAGCCTTAGCAATTAACCTCGAAAAAGTTGCCCCAGCGTTTCTCAAGCCAAAAGGCATTCTTACATAGCAGAAGACTCCCGAAGGAGTTACAAAGCTTGTTTTGATTTCATCTTCGGGCTTTAACCAAATTTGATGGTGGCAAGAATACGCATCGAGGAATCTTAATAACTCTGAACCAACAGTGGAATCAACTAATTGATCAATTCAGAGCATTGGATAGGGGTCACATGGGCATGCTTTATTAAAAGATGTAAAATCAATACACATGCGCCATTTCCTAGAGGATTTTTCCTAACAAAGACTAGGTGAGCTAACCACTCCGTATGAGCTACTTCTCTGATAATCCCAGCCTTCAGTAACTTCTCCACTTCTGCCTTAGCAAGGATTGCCCTTTCTACTGATAACTTTCGAAGCCCCTGTCGAATAGGCCAAACCCTCAGGTTTACAAGCAAGCTATGCTCAATGATATCTCGACTGACTCCCGGAATGTCTTCATCAGACCAAGCAAAGACATCAAAATTTTCTTCGACTACTTTTTCTAACGAAGTAGCGATTTCTGGAGGCAAATCTTTGCCGGACTAAAAAGAATAGTCTTTGCCATCTTTGACAATAACCTTCGTTACAATTTCTCCTTCGGGGTTGGGCCTTGGAAAGGATTTTTTTGAAGATTCACTTGAAGCAGAGATATCCTCCGAATTTCCTTGTACATTATTCACTTGTCTCGTGTCGAGAGGGGGACTATGACCATATTCTGCCCTTCGCGCAGTGGCTTGATCTCCAAAGACAGTGAGTACTCCCGCTTGCGTGGGAATCTTCATACATAAATAGTTATGGTGCGCCACGGCTCCGAACTGATTTAACATGCCCCTTCCGAAGATAACATTATATGCATAAGGGACATCTACAACATCGAAGATTACTTCCTCCGTCCTTGCTAGGAGCCCCTCTCCGAAAGCAACCTCAAGACCTATTTGGCCGAGGGCATCAAGAGGAGGTCATGCGAAGCCTTGCAGGGGACAAGCTACGGGGAGGAGATGTTTCCTGGAGATACAGAGCTGATCGAAGGCTTGAACAAAGATGATATCCGCTGAACTCCCACCGTCGACCAGCACTCTCCGGACTTCAGTTCTTGCTATATTGGTAGTAATGGCAAGGGGATCTGCATGTGGGAACTTTATGCCAGCTGCATCATCTGCAGAAAAAGATATTGGCACATGGGACCATTCAGGCATTGTAGTTGCAGACGAAGAAGTTCCAATATGGCCTACTTCTTGGACATATTCTCTTCACTATCTCTTCGACATACTGCTGAGGGTCCCTTCTCCGGAAAAGGGGAGGACTACTCTTTTGTTCCGATCTTGGCCATCTTATTTCTTCGGGGGTGGCATAATATTGACCACCGGAGGTTGTCTTACAGGGTCGAAGTTGTCTGCCCGCGCGACAGCCTACACAGGCTCTGGACGTGCTTCAGAAGGGACTAGGTCAGTAGTACCTCGACCAGAGGTCCTTTCAAGGTACTCGCCTATTAAAGCGAGTATAGACTTGCACGCATCAGCAGCATGACTTCGATTTTCACCATGAACGTAGTAGAAAAAGGCTTGGCCTTTGCCAGCCGGCTTCCCTAGCGGCCTCCAGCCGCTAGCCTTGCTTCCCGAAGCTTGTGGATTTCTAGGGGCAAATTTCTGCGGAGAAGGAGCAATGTTCAGGACTTCAGAGTGAGGATGCTTTTGCCCCCGACGCCTATCATGTTGGATATCGATGTTGGGCCCTGCGAAAGTGTTGAAGTCTTCACTTAGAGCTTGACTTCTTGTAGGATTGATGGAGTTAAAGCTGTTCTTTGGAGCCACCCTTCTCCCGACCTAGCATATTCTTCGAAATAGGCCATCAGCTGTGCTATAGAGGATATATGTTTCCGATTAAGTTTATCAAGGAGGCCAGCATGATTAACTCCCTCTCGGGCTGCATCAACAACGGACGACGTAGATAGCCCCCTTATCTGTGACTTCGTATGAGTGAAGCGCTTCAAAACTGTCTTAAAGTTTCTCCAGGCAGCTGCTTCACCTGGAAAATACTTCCCGTAGAAATAGGGGGTACGAAGGTACCCTGAAAGTTACTTATAAACTTTATCCTTAGCTGCTCCCAAGTTCTAATTGATCCTGGCTTCAAGGACCAGAACCAACGCAAAGCAACCCCTTCGAGAGCAAGGGGGAAACACTTGGCCATGGTGTCTCGGACTCCTCCACTGGCCTTAATTGCCAAAGCATACGAATGGAAGAACTCCCATGGATCCTCTTCTCCGGAGTACTTACAGAGCTTCGAAGTTTAAAACTTAGGGTCGAAGCGCACTTTCTGTAAATCGAGATGCAGCGGAGACTCGCTATCGAAGGAAGCGTTCTCTGGGGCTTCGGGATAAGGAAGAGAGTCGCCGTCTTGAGGCACTTCAGGAATGATAGGGGTGGCCTAAGAATGAAATCTATCTCCGGCCTCTTGCCTCCACCTTGCCACTTCAGCTTGGAGACTGTCCATCTGGGTCGCCATGTCACCAAGACCGTCTTCATTTCTTCCAGAAGGATCTTTCGGGTCTTGAGAACTGTACATGTTAGTTCGGAGCATAGTCAGAGTTGGAGGAGGGACTCCGTCTGGTCGAAGCATAGATGGAGTTGGAGAAGGAACTCTGTATGCTCGAGAAAGAGAATTCCCTTCGGGGTTTGAGGTGGAGGAACTACTGAAGGTCCTCTGACCTCGACTGTATTCGAAGATCTTGCTCCGGAGGTCCGAGGGGACCTCCAAGTAGGACTACCACCTGAACTACGCTTAGGAGGCATGGTTCTAAGAACTTGGTAGAGAACAAGGTTTTTTGGACTAGGTTCCCCACGGACGGTGCCAACTGTTGGCGTAAAAGATTACGCTAACAAGTTCTCAAAGATTAAAAACTAACAAACGGAGAGTTTCTGAAGCGGACTATTTCAAGCCTCTGAATTGGATAATAGCTCGAAGTAGTTCGAAGTTGTGTATTGAATAACTGAGTATTCGATGCCTATTATAGGGTAAGAATGGGGGTATTTATAGGTAAAAATCTTAAGGAAAAGACCTTTTTACCCCTCAATTACAACCGACATAATGGAAACTATTCGGTACCCCTAATAGGGTTAAAATGGTAAAATACTAATCTAATTAGAAAGAAGATAAGTCTTCCATCCTCGCTAGCAGATAAGCTCTCTAAAGATTTAACCTTCGAAGTCATACTCCGAACAGAAGCCTGCATGAATTCTTCGAGCTTGATCATGTACTAAACTACTAGAACTTCGGTTTAGTAGATTGGCTTTGTCTTATAACTATAGAGACCCTGAGGATAAATTATTTTCCCCAACAATTATTCAATGCTAAATCATCCAAATCTGTGAGCAAAGATGAAGAGGCTTAATGCAACACAAAAACTTCACTAATCAGTCAATTAATGACTTCATAACTGATTTGCACTTGGCAGATATCAATCACAGTAGTTGAGAATAAAATGCACAGACAGGAAAAATATGTTTGTGCTTTAAGCAGATGCTTCTGTTTTTGAATAAATCTTGTTTAAACGTGAAAACCCATTTCATTGAGAAACCTGAATAATCTGATAAAAATTCAATAGCTGACTAATTTCAGACTAAAACTATTTCAGGTTAACAATACCCTATTTGCAGAGAAATTAACTTAGTTCAAATGATTTTACCAAATCTGTTGAGCATATATCAGTTTACGCTTTCAAATCAGAACACTAAACAAAGATACAATCCTGATTTCAAACTTCAATTTCAAATCAGTTCAGATTGCAACAAACAGATTTCAGACCCAGAATTCATATTTCAGATTCCCGTTGCAAATCAGAACAAAAACAGTAAAAACAGCACATATTTCAGACTACTTTAGCTCAAATTAAAACATGTACTTCTTCCTAATATACTTTGAGAAAAACAGTGAACCTATCATCAACTTAAACAAGAATTGCTTCCTTCTCAGAAGTTTCAATTCAGATTACTCTATTCAGATTTCAGTTTAAAATAGATCACACTGGATGGATAAGATCTAAAATCAAAATGCATCTCATGCTTGATAAATAACAGCCAACAGGAAACAAATCTGGACTTTTCAATTTTTTACACAAAGAGACATGAACCATATTTCAAGTTTGAAATAAGTACAGAACAATTGATCCTATTTCAGAAAACACAAATCCTGAAAGCTAATACCACAAATCTAAAAAGACATGTCTCTGAGTCATTAAAATTTGATTCC